>JAQQSZ010009650.1:0-12717 GCA_028646595.1 Phalanger gymnotis
GTTGTGAGTTACTGAAGCATTAAAATGTTAATGGATATAAGGGCAAATGAAGTTCAAGTGGGATAGATGAACAACCTAAGAGGATAGGGGTGGGCAAAGAGACCAGAGGATGGAAAGGAGGTTTGATTTGAGCAAAAGGCTGGGAGAAGGATGAAAGGTTATGGTCATCTAGTCAAATATTAAAGTTCCACATCATGGAAGTGGTGTCATGTTCCAAGGTGATAAGGTATTTAGTATATCTGTGCTAATATGTGGTCGAAACCACATTAATAAGGTCAACAGAGAGGAGGAATTGTGTGGTCATGTTTAGAGAGGGTGTTGACAATAAATATTGAAATTTCTACAGGTTAGTTCTTCTTAACCCTTAATGTATCACCCTCCTTTAGTTCTCTAGTAAAACTATTGCGATCTTTCTCAGAATCGTGTTTTTTTTAAATACACAAAGTAAAATATATAGATTTACCAATGAAACCAATTATATTGAAATTCAATTACCAATTTTTAAAAAATGTCCATGGGCCCCAGTTTAAGAATACCTGCATACAGATGGTGACAAAGGACAACTCTGAAGAGGAAAAAAAAATCCCTGAGAAAAAAAGAAAGTTAGGAGAGCAAACTGAATGTTAGTAGATAGTGGAAACAGGGTCGAGGGAAAGAGTAGTATAAATGGATTGTGCAGACTTCCAAAAGGAAATGATTTTGGAAGGTGGCAGTTGAAGAAAAGCCAATGGGAAGAATGTGCCCTCTCTTCTTTGTGGTCCTGTGAATTGCTAGAATGACAGGAGTAGCCTCCATTGGAGAAAATTGGAAGGGATATGTGTCCTTGGGGGAGAGTCAGGTTTCAGTTAAAATGGGGAGGCTAACAAAATATTGCATGGAAAGTTCGAAGATATATGTAAGTCTGTTGAGTAGTTCTAAAAGGTACATTGGATCTGGGCTAGGAGATGGGGGAATTGAGATGGAGAAGGCCTAGCGGGGAGTGAAGCTGCTTAAAATAGGGATAAATCTTTAGGAAGAGGTAGCATGGTCACAGTACTTATAATTTAGGTAGTGAAACTGGATGATTAAGTTTGGGGTGCAAGTATAACAGAAAGTAGATTGACGAGGCATACTCTGTTGTCAAAGTTTAAATGATAGAGGGCTTGCAGAGTTCTTCTAGCCCATAGTTTGAAATAGGATCTGGAATGTCATCATTTCAGCGTGAACCTCTGGGGAATCTCAGTCCCAAGTGGCTTCCTGTGCAATGGTGAAAGATGTCCTTTGCAGTTTGGAATGGGGGCTGCTTCTAGCTGCAGCAAAATCTAATTCACCGTTGCTTATTTCACAGATTCCGTTGGAGGAGGCGTTTACTTGTGATTTCTGCTCCTAATGATGAGGACTGGGCATATTCACAGCAGCTCTCTGCTCTCAGTGGACAGGCTTGCAATTTTGGTAAGAAGTCGTGCCGTTGCTATTCCTGCATACCCTTCTCTTCTCTGTCTCTTTTTCTAAAATAATAAAAACAGAATATTTTAAAACTTGAAAAGTGCTTTTTATATATTGTCTCATTCGAACATGATTGAAACCTTGTGAAGTGGGTAATGTGAATATTATATATATGTACACATACATATACGTATGCATATGTGTATACACATATACATATATTATAATATTTCCTTATTACAGCTGAAGAAACTGAGGCACAGAGAGGTTAAGTTACTGGCCCATAGTTATGCAGCTTTGTAGTGTCAAAGGCATAATTTGAACCTATTTCCCCGATCCCAAGTTCAGCACCTGTTATGCCAAGTGAAGGCATAAACCTAGATCATTGAAAAATTTCTTTGATTCAGATAATAAACTCCTGGGCACTGATTAGTTTTCAGTTGTGACATCTACCCAAATGTTTATCCCATGGATCAAAATCATTTCCATAAGGAAAATGTGAAGAAAAAAAGAGCTAGCCTGGTTTATATTTATTTTGTTGATTTCACAGGCCTGCATTTTAAAATGTGATTCACATGATGGATATGCCTGGTATTTGGGTAGGAAGCAACCTTGCCTGTTAGAACTATGTGCACTGAATGTACCAAAAGAAACAGGAAAAGCGTATATGCATTTTTCCCCAAAAGCTGTATCTGCCTTCGGTTTTGGCTGCTCTTCAAAACAAGTCCATTTTCAGTCTTCCATCCCCGGCCCCCCTTCCGCAGGCTACAGAACTGACAGGATTATTAGCTGATTAACTCTAGATTACTGCCTGGCTTGAGATGTTGTCAAAATCTTCAAGACATCTAGATACCATGTCACGACAAGCCCTTGTCCTTCCTGCTTTCTGTCCATCCTCATCCCTTCATCATCTTTATCTTTAAAAGGGTCCCAGCAAGTTACCAAGGCATGACCTTCTCCCTCTTTCCTGAAATTCAGCTGGATATTTGAAATAAAGCTGTGCTTTTCCCTTTTTCCAAGGCTTTCCCTTTGGAATTCTTTAAACAATCTCCTAAGCCCCGAGAGCATACTCTGACTCGTGCTAACGGCTCTTTGGTCAATTCTTAGGACGGGCTCTCTATCAACGGAAGCAAATTAGGTCTCTGACCTCCCAGTCCTCCCTCTGGAAGGAAGTTAATGAGAAAAGCTACCAAGAGAAGCCATTGCAATTTCTGGCTCAGCTTCCTTCCAAGCACCAGCCAGCCCAAAGAATCTCAGACATTTTAATGAACTAATTGCTTCACGTCTTGTTTCATCATTCCAGAGAATGCAAGCCACAGTCTGAGACCAAGTTCTTCTATTTCAATCTACCAAAAAAGATGAACATTCCTCAAACACTGATATTGATTCTGAGAGCCACAGGATATGGCTTTTAGCACTTTCCCCATTTTGGTATTTTTTTTTTAAATCCTGAAGCCTAATGTGTGAATGAATTATTCCTCTCATTTTCTTTTGAAATATCTGTGTTAGCTCTGGAAAGATATCTTGAAAGCTCAACTGCAAAATTCTGGGAAGTAGTAGATGGTTCCTATTCAAAATGGATTGTTATCAATTAACTATGACCTATGACTCTCATTTCTCCCTCAGGCCTGCGCCACATAACAATTTTGAAGTTATTAGGCCTTGGTGAAGACATTGGAGGAGTTTTGGAATTGTTCCCCATCAACGGTAATATGTTTTTAAGTAATTGACTATTAACAAAGTTAGTGTGCTCATATACACACATACACATAAAGCATATTTTTGAGACCAAGACAATGCTGGAAAATTAATACTGTCTATTCAAAATATCACTTAGAAAATTAGTTAATAAAATCTATTTCCCAGTTAATTCAATTTGTTTCATTAGATCTATTTTTGAGCAGTCTTTATCCCCGTCCTCCCCACACACACATTCGCTGATGAAAAACTCTCTTGGCTATAAAGGCATTAGTTGACAGAACAACTTTGGTTGCCAAGAAATGAGTTGCTACTTTGACGGGAAACAAGTTCAGAAACATGGACAATATCGTCTTTGTTGATGACCAGCTTAAAAGAAATGAATCTGACTGGAGTTAAATTAAGAGTCTGATTCTACCTTTTCTAACATTCCTATGAAAGAGACATGATGTGTACCAAAGTTCATTACTAATGCTATTATACGACAGCAGGAAAGATGAGCCACTAGGAGTAAGAAGTAAATTTCTCTTAAAGCTTGGGCCAAGTTGATAAGTACACTGGGGTCTTTGGGGGCATTGTGCTCTTTGAGGACACACAGTCCCCAGCTGTAACTCATGCCTTCCTCTCCCATCTTGTTACATTTGCCATTTTGTTACATTTTTATATGATCTATAACTAATTCTGATGTCTCCTTATGGCAAAATTCCTACGTTACAGCCTTGGCTTGTGCCAAAAGAAAGGAGAATTGGGTTTCCTACTTAGTACTGCCATATTGTTTTTTCCTGAACTACAAAACCACAATTCACTGATGACTTCTACTTCAATCCCATTCTAGGAAGCTCTGTGGTTGAACGAGAAGATTTGCCTGCTCATTTGGTGAAAGATATACGGAACTATTTTCAAGTCAGTCCCGAGTACTTCTCCATGCTTCTGGTTGGGAAAGACGGAAATGTCAAGTCCTGGTATCCTTCTCCAATGTGGTCCATGGTGATCGTATATGACTTAATTGATTCCATGCAACTCAGGAGACAAGAAATGGCCATTCAGCAATCATTGGGCATGAGATGCCCTGAAGATGAGTATGCTGGCTATGGTTACCATAGCTATCACCAAGGCTACCAGGATGGCTACCAGGATGATTATCGTCATCATGAGGGTTACCATCATGGATACCCTTACTGAGCAGAACTATGTAACCTTTGCCTTCTTTCCATTTCCCAGACAATAATCCCAGTAGCTGTTAAAGCCACATATAGCCAGCTATGTAAAGAAATTACTTCAAACGGCTTAAACTACCCTGCATTTTCCTTACAGTGTTCATCTGAGACTAAATAAATAGCAGACTTTTGCCTTCCCCAAAGTGCATGAGTCTTTAAAAGTGAAATAGTTCTGAAATAGTAACCCCAGAGTTTTAAAGTAACAAAGACTTCTTTTTATGTTTTCTTTAGCTGGAGGGCATCTGTTGTTGCTCAGTGATTGTACTAAAAACCAAGATGATTTATTTCCTACAAAGATGGACATTATGTGATAGAGAGAAGACTGTAAAATAAGCATTTTGATGCTTTTTATTTTTTCAAAAGTATTTATTGGAAAGTGAGAATTTGTATAATGTCAAAGAAGATGAGTAAAAGGTCATAATCCAGATTCTTTTAAGAAAGGCGAATGGTTGAGATTACAGTTTGATTCTTAACCCCTTTTAAAATGTCTGTCAAAAAGAAATTTTGCTTAAATTAACCAAGCTTCATATTTTGAGTTTTGTTCATAAAATGTGATAACAAAAGAGGGATTACAAAATTTGATGAAAAATCTTTTACCAAAGGGAATGGTGATACCTTTGTCATAAAATGGCTCTGGCGGCCTTTGAGGTTGACTCCCTTGTGGAGTTGGGTTTTGCTTCCTTGCAGTCTCCACTCCCAGAGCAGTCCTCATGACCACTGCCTCCTAGGCTTCCCTGTTTCCTGCTGTCCATTGAGAATTTTATCTGAGGGCTTTGGGGAGTGCAAAACTTGGGCAGAGGAGAAAGGAGATAAAGCATTCCAAAACTTCCTTCTGAACTTAACAAAGGACATACTGCCAGCTATCTAGCCAAGGTGGAATAGCATTAAGTGTGAGAAGGCTAGACCCCTCCTATCACAGACAACATCCATGTTTATTTGCCTTGTTGGACCCACTATTAATATAGTGTGCCATATTAGAAGAATACAGATGCATAGTTTCCATGGATGCCTTTGTTTCTATTGTGTGGCAGATGTGACCTATTTATACCACAGTGGAATAAAAATGTGGGAGGGAAGTGAAATCATTTCTTCGAAAGTGGGTTTTGTTTTTTTTTTTTTTTGCTTTACAATGGAATGAAATATGCATTCATCGTTCACTCATTCATTCAACAGATGTCTATTGAATGTCCGCTGTGTGCCTCATTAGGCTATCTGAACAGTCTTACCCAGTTCTACTGACTGCCATGGTCTGCTCCCATAGCAGGGATGTGCTTTGGTCATTATTATTGCTAACAACTAATGCCAAGAGAGTTATTATTAGCTAATAATAATGAATACCTTAATACTAAATAAGACAAATGTTTGCGCATTTGTTGTTAGTGCTCTCACGACTGCTGTGTGGCAGACTTCAAACATCTCTATCAAATCTCTGTTCTGCTGCAAACAAAAGTTCAAATGGGAACCCTAGATCTAAGAAAAGGAAGAGTGCTTGAAAAACTGTCTATGTCAGATCTCTTCCTTCAGGAGAAGGAATACTATCATCCTCTCTTGCAAAAGAAGCAACCGAGACCCTCAAACATTTAATTCCACTCAACAAGCATAAATTGGGTACCTATTATATACAAATGCACCATGCTGGATATAGAAAAGAAATAGGGAAGGATAAAGTATTGATCATATGATCAAAGATACAGAAAAGATATAGAAGGATAAGGATATAGAAAAAAGAAAGAAATAGTCCCTATCTCAAAAAATTCACATTTTAGGGGGAGGGATGTATATAACATTTACATGGATAAATACAACTCAAAGTATGGAACAAAGGAGGCAAGTTATAGATCAGATAAACTATTTTTTTTAATTGAGGAGGGAGAGAGAACTGACAACTGAGAGAACTGGGGAAGACTTCATGAACAAAGTAGCATCTGAGCTGAGATTTGAAGGAAGATAAGGATTCTAAAACGGGCAGATGAAAAAGGAGTGCATTCCAGGATGATGGGACAATTAGTGTGAATGCACAGAGATGGAACATAAAATTTAGGAAATAGCTAGCAGTATAGTTTGATTATAAAGTAGAGAGTGAAGGGGAGTGATATAAAATTAAGTAGGAAAAGCAGGGCAGAGCCAGACTGTTGAGGCCCAAAGAGTCTTCCGTTTCACCTTATAGACAATAGAAAGCCACTGATATTTTTGAGTGGGGTTGCTATGCATTAGGAAGATGATTTTGACAGCTGTGGGAAGACTGGAGAGGGTAGAAACACGAGAAAGGGAGATGAAAAATCAGAGCGTCTGGGTTGGAAGGGATCTCTGAGACTATTTATTCCAACTCTTACATAAATTATCTCTCAATAATAGAACCAATGTATGGCTATTATCCAAGAGAATAGGAGGCTCTTACAATAGTCCAGATGAGAGGTAATGAAGTTCTGAAGAAGAGTGGTGGGTATGTGACTGCCAAGGTGATAATATGGAATCAACAAAACTTCGATTATTTATGGGGTGTTGTGGAGGAGGAAAAGCCTGGAGGTGAGGGAATGGTCAGGCAGAAGAAAGAGGACCAGGAAAGAATTGTGTCACAGAAGCCAAGGACGGAGATTTTCTGGGACAAAGTGGTCATTAATCAACAGGATTTTAAGCCATAGACATAAGCCAAAGAATACTGAGGGTGAGAGTTTAGCCATTTGGGGATCACAACTAACCTTTGAGGAAGCAATTTCAGTAGAGTGGTGGGATAGAAGCCAGATTTCAAAGAGTTGAAAATTGAGTGGGTAGTAAGAAAGTGCAGCCAGTTAATGATTAAGTTAATTCTTTCTAGAAATTTGACAATAAAAGAGAGGAGAGATATAAGATGACAGCTTGGGGAGAAAGTAGTATCAAGTGTAGTATAATTTTTTTAAAGATGGACATATGTGCAGTTATTGGGTAAGAAGCCATTGGGAGAAAGAGGTTGAAGAGCAGAGAAGGGAGTGGGGAATGATCAGAAGAGATGGGATAAGTACTACTAACACAACACAACTAGTCTTGACAAGATGAGGTATCTACTCTTCTGCACCTGTATAAAGGAGAGGATAAGTGAAGCTATAGAGAGATTTGGAGTAGGGAGCTCTGGTTGGATGGTCTCAATTTTCTCAGTAAAGCAAGATTTTTGCTGTGTGAGATTGTTTGCAAAAGTGTGGTGGGGACTTTTGAAGAAAGAAGATAGAGAATAACCACCGTTGGGTTTGATAGTCACCCATTTTTCTCATGGAGGATCTAGTTGACCTGGGGTGGGGGTGGGGGCAAAAATAAGGAGGGGATTGGAGGGTAGTAGTTCTCTGAGGGCTGAAATAAAATGTCCCTTGTGTAAAGCAAAAGGAAATAGATGGTGGGTGTCACCTAAGATTGAGGATTGGCATTGACACAAATAGCTGGAGTCAGCAGTATGTTACTAAATGCTTAACAACCGGATCTCCAACAAAAAAATGTATATGTGCCACACTTTAATCCTGCAAGTTTAATCTGCATTATTAACATTTTGTGTATCACTTTCTTAAGTCCAGACAACATACAGAACAATAAATCAAACTCTAATTTGTAGTATTTGCTCATTTCTGAGATGTTAATGCTCTCACTTGAAAATTTAACAATCTTCAAACTGGTATGAGTTAGCTACGGCACACTCTTGGTTGGAGTACAGGGAGAGAGGTTGGAGGAGAGTGACTAGCTTGAAAGGCCAATGATAGGGTCAAGACTGAAAGGATGACTAAGGTTGTAGTAAAGGCTAAGGATATAGAAAGTATATAGTAAAATATAGAAAATTGGAGGTCATAGGAACCATAAAGAACAGGTTTAGGAAGGGAAAATCATTTATTAAGCTCTCACTAGGTGCCACACATTGTGCTAAACACTTTTTAATATTGTTTCATTTGATCTTCATAACAACTCCATGAGGTAGGTGCTGCTAATTTCCCCATTTTACAGTTGAGGAAACTGAGGCAAACAGAGGTTATGTGACTTGCCCAGGGTCACACAGCTAGTAAGTATCTAAGGCTGGATTTGAACTTAGGTCTTCCTGATGTGAGGTCCAGCATTCTATTCATTGCACCACCTCACAGGCACCCAGGTTTCATCTCAGAAGAGATTAAAGGAGATTGTTATTGGAGAGGAGAACTCTCAGATTATGGAGGTGGTACAATCATGGGTCCAAGGCTGATCACAAGGTCTGGAAGATTGTTGCAATGGAAGCTGGGGTGATTCCTGTGGGGAATGATTTCTCTAGTGCTTGGCATTAAGGTGACTTCATTCTACTAGCTCTCCCCAGCACATTCCCCAGGCAGCAGTAAAAGGGGGTGGCGTGGTCTGTCTGAAGCTGAGGCTGCTGCATGATATTATTTCATTGGGAAGATACATCCCTGATCTCTCAGGTAGAAGGCTCAGGCCTCCTTGGGGACAAGGGAATTTTTGTAAACGATCTGGCATCCTCCATGCTCCTCAGCGTTTGGACATCTCAGAAAGGAAAACATACTCAGGAGACCCCATGTTGGAGAAATGTGAGCCTGGATGTTGTTGTAAGATCTGACCTCTGTGTAAGTGAGAAAGGTGATAATTTTCTGGGAAGACCAGGCAAAGCCTAGCTTTCCTGAGATGAATATCCTATTAGGTCACCCTCCTTGATCCCACCAAAATAATCTTCTTCCTCCTTTTTCCTCACTCCAACGTCTTCTTCCAACCACTCTGACCAGCGTGTCAGAATAATGAGCTCTGGAGGTTTCATGCGGCCATTTGAATTTGAGCTGTGTTGCCAGTTTCCATGTAGAATTGTCTGATGTCACCCGAGAATCCAAGCCTCATGCATACCCCAGAACCTTTAGGTCCATTTAGATCCAAACGTTCAACTAAGCTCAGCGCTCAGTCAGTGCCGCCTGCTCATTATCACCTCTGGCAAAGAGAAAGAGATTTGATGGGGACAGTGGACTCCAAGTGACACAGAGAACTGGGAAAACCCAGTCATCTTGGGGTCTGCTTTGAGTGGGGCTGTCACTTCCATCTCAGAAAGCTCCCAGAAGTTTTTATTAGATAGGCTAGAGCTGCCATGGAAAGTTCAGGTGGGTGAGGAGGCAAGGAGGGCTGTGAGCGGCTGGGAGTGATTAGGCCTCCTGGGAGTATTTTTAAAATGTCCCTCTAGTATGGTTCCACATGAGATAATTCTGTAATATCCTAGACAATCAGATCTTTGCACAAACTATGTAAGCAGAAAAGATCTCTAGCGTTAGCTCCTTCCTCAAGGATGGCAGTGAATGGTCCCTCATCCCTAAGATATGGGATAAAGACTTATAATAGGGGTTCTTAACTATTTTTGCATAGAGACCCCTTTGGCAGTCTGGTGAGATCTATGGACCCCATCTCAGAATAATGTTTCTAAGTGCATTAAAATACACAGGATTAAAGGAAACCAATTATATTAAAATACAATGATCAAAATGTTAAAAATAAACAAATTCATGGACTCCAGGTTAAAGAACCCTGGCCTACAGCATATCAGCCAAAGGTAGCATGAGTTTGAAGGACGTGGGGTGATGCTAGGAAAATGGTAGTATGATGTCACAGTGATGTCCTGGGGGGACAGATATTTGGGTTCAAATCCTGACTTTGTTGCTATATAGCTATGTGACATTTAAGTACTTACCACACTTTTCTGTGTTTACCTTTCCTCACGTGTACAATAAGAGATGTCAGAGTCGGTTTTCTTCTAGTTCTCAGAGTCTATGGTTCTATGAAGTAAGTTAAGCTCATCTTTGGCTTCCCTCCCCCCACCCCCACCCCGTGCCTATCCTGTATCCCCTTTATCTAGGCAGTGTACTGTTGTGGAAGTCAGGGCAAATCAACTAATTGAAGCCCCTGGTGCCTTATCTATAAAGTGGAAATAGTAATAATTGTGCTATTTACTACACAAGGCTACTGCGAATATTACCTACAATAATCTATGTAAAAAGTGTTTTATGAACCTTAGAAAACTATGCAAACAATTAGCTATATCATTGCTGCTCTCAGGTAGGCCATTTTGGAAAGCATGATAAGTGAATCGAATCTCCATATAAATCTTCCCATTATTAGATTTTATCCCCCTGTTTTTCACTCTTTTTTTCTAAGTCTTCTTTACTTGAATATAATAGAGATTTATTAGATATATGCTCTATGAAAAGAGAGAAACAAAACTGAATAAGATGTGGTCTGTGCTCTTAAGGAGTTTAGAAATATAATAAAGGAGATGATGCACACATAGCCATCAAACAAAACAGACCATGATCAGTGCCCAAGAAAGGTACCCTAGAAGCAAAGTGCTTTCAAGGGAAAGAGAGCCATCCCTTCCAGTTGGGATTGATCAGGGATGACTTCATGAAGGAGGTGAGATTCAAGCTAGTCCTTGAGGGATGGGTAGGATTTCAGTAAGTGGAAACAGCAGAGAGGTTATCAAGAATGACGTAAGCAAAGATTTGGAGGCAGAAAAGCGGGGGACATATTGGAGAAAACACATAATAGTGGCTCAGTTTATTGTCTCCTTGGTGAAAATTTGAGTGGTGTCAAAGTTGATCGGGGGTGGGGATGTAGGTGGGAAAGGATGGCAATGAGTCCAAACTGTAGGAAAACAGGGATGATCAGCAGGCCTAGGGAGGTGGCAGTGGTAGAATTAGCTAGAATATAGGGTGATTTGAGGCTTGCAAAATGCCTTACAAATATCTCCTCTGATCCATTCAACAACCCTGTGGAGTAGTGGCTTTTATCCCCATTTTACAGAAGAGGAGAACAGAATTTAGGTGACTTGCCCAGGATCACACAGCTGAGGATGTGTCTGAGGTAGGATTTGAATTCAGGGCTTCCCAATTGCAGGAACTACTCCCTATCCTAGCTATCCAGGTGGCAGAGAACTCAGAGCAATGCTACATGGGTAATCCAGTGATTCTAGTCAGTTGTTAATAGATGGTAGTCCATTGGTGGCCTATGGGATTAAGCCTAAGGGATCAGGGCACAAGGCAATCCTGCGAAATGATTTAGAGTTGAGTCTCAGGTACTTCCAGAGGTGGTGATCCCTCTGTCTGTCTGATGCAATAACCACACAGTTCAACCATGCTCCTTTCGTGTTCCTACCATTTGGGTGGCCAGCTCATTTGTTACATAGATATCTTGGAAGAGCAGTGAACTTGGTCAGAAGATCCGGGTTCAAGTCTCAGTGCTCCTATTTACTAGTAATGTGGCTGGATAGGGAGGGACAAGTGTATTAATATCTCTGAGCCTCAGCTTCCTCATCCATAAAACACCTTCAATGCAGGCTACTCAGCCCAGTTGTGAGCGCCAAATGAGGCAATGAGGACCCTCTCTGGTGCCTTCTTTCCCTGATTCTGATTTTTTTCCTCAGTAGCTTCCTTGCTGGCCACCCCCAAGGTCACAATAGAGACTTACGTACCCTCAACCTCAGGGGACCTTACACAGTTTCCATCTCTGTCAGAAGAAAAGAATGAGAGTAGACAGAAAAGAAAGAGGAAGATATGGTCAGTGATCGAGTCAACAGACACAAAGCTTATTCTGAAAAGGAGAAAAATTGCTGACTTCCGCCCAGAAGACTTGGAGGCTTTCTTCAGGCTCCTGGGTAAGAGACACTGATATTGAGAACTCTTGTTTCATATTTGCCCAGCTGCATTCCCAATGTTTAGAGCCAAATCTGCTAACAATGAGCATAATACCCAGGAACCTAAACCCCAGGAAGATCAAATTCAAATTAATTCAATGACAAGTATAAAGTGCCTAACAGCAATAATCATTTAATCAACTTGGAGTTGAGGTGGGCAGGGGACTCCATTTCCTACCTACAATTCATGCCTAGGTGCAAACCCAAGACACTTTCCTCAAAGGGAAAGGAGATTCCCAGAAAAAGGGGACTCTCCAAAAGGTAGAATTAGGATCAATGACCTAATGCCACAAAGAGACAGATCTCAGCTCTAAAAGCAAAACTTCTTGACAATTAGATCTGTCTCCAAATGGAATGCATTGCTCCATCAGTCACTGGTGGGCTTCAAATTGAGGCTGGAGGACCACTTGTTGAGGATTCATACATCAGGTAGGGTTTGGGCTAAATGACCTCTGGGATTCTTTTTCAACTCCAAGTCTGTGATTCTGTGATTCTAGCTACTTGTCTGACTTAGGATGGAGTGGTGATCATGGTATGACAAAATATCGCATCTTCTAGCAGAGGCCAGTGGGGACGAGGCTGGCCAGCAATCTAGACCACGGTTCCTGCTTCTATAAGAAGAGGGGCACCAAAAGCCCAGCTTCAAGGTGTGCCGGCTTTTGTACCCGTACCCAGAGCTCTCCTCTGGTGTGGGAGTGTTCATGATTTCCTCGC
>JAQQSZ010009651.1:0-12716 GCA_028646595.1 Phalanger gymnotis
CTAGCAATAAGGGAAATAGAGAGCAGCTACTTGCAGAAGGTGGGACTTTAGCTCAAAGTTGAAGAAAATCAGTGAAGTCAGGAAATGGAGATGAGGAGGGAGAGAATTCCAAACATGAGAGGAAATGCATGGAGTCACATGATGATCCTGTGACCTCTCGATAGGTGATTTGCTATAGCCTATTCACGTCCATTGTTATTCTCTATTACCCTTTTGGAGACTCCCAACTTTCATTCTTCAGAAACTCTAGCATGTCATCATCTATAGCCAAACAGCCTCAGCAAATGCTTTTATATCTTTAAAATTGGAAGAAAATGTTGCGAGAAGTCAGAAGGCTGACTGAATTCATAAAAGTCATTTTCCTTCTGACTCAACATCCTCTTCTTAATTCCCTGTTCTTTTAAATGCAGCAGATCTGAAATGTCATCTCCTGACTATTGCAGGAAATCCATATGAAGAAATTCACAGTCTCTTGGAAACCTGACATCCCAATTTCAGGGGAAGACTTGAGTAGTAAACACTTGACACAATTTATTTCTTTTCAAACAGTGAAACTCAGAATCTCCCTGAAGCTCTGCTTCATTTTTTTAAATGTGTCATGTCTTTCAAAATATTGATAGACACATGACACCAGAACATGCCAGCAACATGTCAGATGGTGTCAGTCCCTCTGCCTCACCAAGCGATTGAAACAATCGGATGTGATGAGTCCCATAGAGTGATTCTTTCAGGTTTGGCTCTTCCAAATTAGGATTCTCTCCTTGTTGGTTCAAAAATACACAGTAATTAGACAAGGAAGTGACTTCAAGTTGTCCATCCTTTTTAGACTTCAATTCACCAGCAAAACTTACTAACGTCTGCTAGACAATCAGATCTTCCAATTTCCTCAACTCTACACATGGAACATGACATTGATTAGTAAGCTTTCCCCGTACATATTAATTCTTTCAATTTTGTCTTTAATCGATTCAATTTTGACTCACAGATAGTTATACCCCCTTGAACAAATGCTACCCTAATGATAAATCACATCTCCTTTCTCTCATTAGGGATGTGGTGGACAACACATGTGAAATGAGGCAGAGGGGGACACAGTGAACCAAGTGCTATTGTTGAAGTCAGAAAGACCTGAGTTCACATCCAACCTCAGCCACTAATCAACTGTGTGACTCTGACTAAATCAAGTTGCCTCAATTTCCTCTATTATAAAATAAACATAATAACACTTACTGCATAGGATTGTTGTGAAAATTAAATGAGATAACATTGATAAAAAATTCTTAGTACATTTCTTATTTCCTTCCCTATCATGTACATATGTCAGTTTGTTTTGCTTAACTGTTCTTTGTTGGAAAGGAGGCTTCTTTTAAAGGGGGATATTGGGAAAGACTAGAAATATAAAAATCATCAATAAAATTTTAAAAGCCATTTTTATTTTTAGAATGTCTACTCTGATCATTGAAATTATCTCCCCTCCCATGCTGATGCCAACAAGAATTAAAGCTTTCTTTTCCTAAATGTTGTCAGCCTATACATTGCATCATGATCATCAAGAAAATGTGGATGGGATTGGCTCTTGACCCTTTCTATACACACACCTCAGGTTGCATTTCAGAATCCCCTGATTGAGTTTGGTAAAGAAATACTCTAGATAAGCAGGTACAGCATCAGAAACTTTGAATGGTATGTAGGAAGGTTGTTGGTGATGTTCAGCTCACCACTGATCAATTCCCCATGAGTGTGGCACATGCTGTATAGGGCCAGTCATTGTAAAAGAAATGATAAAGTAATAAAAGAAACACAAGTGGAAGATGAAATCCTAGCCATGGGATGATTCTCATCAGAATATCAGAACTCAAATATAGAACCCTAGAACACTAGCTATGCTTCTCTGCCACAGGAATTCGCCTGCCACCTCTTCTTGCTACCCTCTGTGTCTCTATAGGAGTATGAAGACTGGCATAAAGAACAAAACCAACACTGTTGATTACTTATTGCTTTCATATGTTGGCTGCATAACCCTGGCAGTGACTAGAAATACCATTAAATTCTCCCTGAACAATGAATGAGCACACCTGTTCCCAACTCCATGGTTAAGGAGCATTCTTTCCTCCTTGGTACTAACATTGTGCATTGCTCCTTTGTTTTAAAACCAAGATAATACTTGAAAATTTTAACCTAATTTCACCTGGATAGAACTATGAGATGGGGAAGAGAGAAGAATGGAAAGAGAGACAAAGTGTGATCTGATGGTTTTTTCCTGCATCCATTCTCCCCTTCTGCTTCCCTATTAATAGCCTTCCCTGACTTTGTCCCATAGTATATCTATGTAACGATTAGTGAGTTGTTTTGAGGATGAAGACAGATTAAAATATCAGGAAAATGATTTATTGAATATGATTTGTTTTAATTCAATGCTAATGAAGCAATTGGGAATAATTTGGATTTTTCCTTGATGACCTGGATCCACCTATCAACCTTTAAATGTGAGTACCTCCAAAATAAAAGCATATTCAATAGAATGAGAAGCAATTGAAAAGTAAATGTCTGTCATATCAGAGTAATGGCAGCAGTAATATCTGTTTCAACCTTAGGTGACCCAGGACATAAAAAATTAACAACCACCAGGAAAAGAGTCTTAGGAACCTTTAATGTTTGCTAGAATTAGCAGAGGAGAACAGAGAACCTTTGAGGTGGGGGTTGAATCATAGTTTTATCAAGCTGTGCTGGAGAGTCATATAGTCATAGGATTTAGAGCTGAAAGAGATCTTACAAGCCATTTAGTCCCATACTATCACTTTACATATGAAGGCACTGAAGCCCAGAGATATTGAGTGACTTGCTTGGGGTCGCACAGATATTAGTTGTCAGAGACAGGATTCAAAGCCAGTTCTTCTTGACTCCAAACCCAGTGCTTACTACTCCACTACAAAGGAATGGAGAGCTGAAGCAAAACAGAATAAGGGCAGCAGGAGGTCTTATTACAAGAAGATGAAAAAGAAAAGATTAGATTTCCCAATCCACATGTAACCCATATTTCTAGTGAGGTTTGAAATATTTCACAAGATTTTCCAAATTAATGGAGAGAACGTTAACAAATGTTGCATGCCTATGTGAGGAACAGCATTGACAAGATAACGTTAAAGAGGAGAGATGGTATTCTTCAAGAATATGTAGAGAAAACTGCATCCTTAATATGTCCTTGATTTTCAGCTTTCTCAGAGACTTAGGGGAATTTCCCTTTTGATGAAATGAGGCCTTCCTCTTTTTTGAATGATATCTCATCTCACTGCTATCCTAAGACCTAATTCACACTGTTTATTTTCTGGTATATTCTAATTCATATAAATTCTCTAATTTAGGTTTTCTACTTGCTTGGATAAAGATTTTATTCAATATTTACTATTTGTGATGGTCTTTGTATAACTAGCATTTGGTGGGAAAGAGTGAACTTGACAAGTAGAAGTTATTATTTACCTTCCCTCTTTTTAAAGGACAGTGACTAGAAAAGCTAGGAACTTTCAAAATTAAGAAATTATACCACTAGACTAGTAATATTTAGAGAGAAAGACAGAGACATAACCCTAGTTTAGTAACTCCTCTCTCAAAAGAGAACAGAACGACTACTGTTGTATTTTTCCCCTTCTTTCCCTCATGGCAAGAATCATTACAGCCTACCTTGGAGAGGGAGTGGACATGCTTCCAGAGATATGTGATGATGTGTTGCCTTGAGCTGTCTGCCACATCTGGGCAACCTTGAACAGAAGAATATGCAGAAGTAAAGGATGGCATCAGAAAGAAAAATCCAGGGCAACAGAGATAATGGGTGCAGAGCTCAGTACCCCTAGAGATAATCTGAACTAAGAGGAATTACAACAGATTAGGGAATCTTTTTGTCACTATATCTTTTCATCACTTCCTATGATCCTTAATTTGGCACCTTCCTCCCAGGGAATCTGACAATATTAAGAAATCCCCACTGTGTGCATAGTGCAGGGCTCTATAGGAAAGGATTATTTCATTTTCCATGTTGGCAATCTTTCATCAGTTCTATATTTACTGAAGATACACAGGATTTGGCAGGGCTTCCAATGAATTATATTTGCATACATAAAACATTCATCTGCTTTGCAGAAATTTGCATGGCATTCAAATTGTTACATAATCACATTCAATATTGCCAGTTGTCAAGAAACATATGAAACTTACCAATGCTCAGACCTCTCCATCACAAAATCATCAGTGTCCCTTTGTGCAAAGTTAGGGACACATCTTCATCCATTTCCAACATTAATATGCATCATTCTGCTGCATTTGAATAGAAGTTGTGCCTGTGAAGTATCCATACATTAAGATAAGGCTAGGACAGATTTAAAATGAATGGAAATGGTCTTCAAGAATTCAAGGCAACACAAACCCCCAGGACCAATGAAGGGCATGAAGAGATAATAGAGTCTCCAGGTTAAATTGGAACAATTTGCAACGTTGTTGTTGTTTTTAAGTATCGGTGTATGTGGGGATAAGGGAGGTAGAGGCCAGTGAGAAATTAATAGGATCCCTTTGATTGTAAATTATTCTTATCCCACAATTTGATGGTTTCTTGTCTTGCATTCTGTTGTTCAATATAATCATACAATTATCTATGTGTCATTCTGGGATTTTATCCATCCTTTATTTTTAGGAGCCAAATCCAATGAGACAACCACAAATTCCTTTTAATGATCAATTTTCACCTAATCTGAATTGTATTAAGGTGTTCACTTTTTTCCCGTTTATTAAAAATGGAATTTAATTTTAAGATACCTTTTAAGCATTTGTTATAGAGAATGAAAAGGGAAATTAAACAGTCTCTTTCATCTAAGAATCTTCATTTTCCTTCAAGATACAATTTTTCCTTCAATACCCCAATGGAGAGAAATACATGTGATCATTTCAGGAATGCTTAAGTATATAGAGTCTGTATTTAAATGGAGAATGGGATCTTAGAACTGTATTTGACCTGGCAGATTATCTTTTTCCAAATTCCATATCAAAACTGGAGTTCTTTTTTGTAACATTTTTGACAGATTATCATCTAGCTTCAGTTTTAGTATTTCATCGAGAATTCTTTCCATCAATAGAGATATAAATACTCCCCATGCCTTTCTTTTCTGTGTGACTTTACCCCCATGAGTTAACCATGGAAGATCTATGCAAAGTGAAAGGAGCTTCCCCTGAATTCTCTTATGTTGAGATAACATTAGAGCACTAAAGATGCCAGTTGTTGTTCCTTTATCTCTGTATATGACTAACCAATCTTCCCTTTCTATCATAAATGCATTTGATATTAAACTTTAAACCATTTCTGATACTACTTACCTTACTTGTTTATAATGTGCTGCCACCCACTCATGGAAACACTCTGCTCCAATTGCTTTTGGGTGATTTTCAGTTTTTATTATCCAGATTTTAGCATTCTATCACTTACAGAATCATAAAATTTTCAAATTAAAAGACCCTCAGAAGTCATCTAGTCCAATTCATTTCTGAAATGGAATTCTCAATACAGGATACTTGAACAGTTATTCAATCTTTGAGCCTGAAGACCTCCAATGAGGGAAAACACAACGTCATAGAAGGAAGCCCATTCCACATACAAGATCCCAAAGCTGTAGATTGCCTATAACATTCTAGATATTAGGCATATTTCATCCACTTAGTTTTCACTGCAAGCATAGTTGGGCCAAATATTTTAGAGTAATTATCGATTTTTAAAAAATGATTTCACAATGTTTGAGAGCTGGATGTAATTAACCCCTGAAAGAACAGCATATGGAGGACTTCATGTCTATAAAGAATGCTTCTTTCAACTCCATGACCATGCAAATCATCAATAATCAACATTTGCACAGATAAGTAAATATGAAGTAATTCAAAATAAATACAAAATATGTGAAGTTATTGAAAGAGATGAGAGATATTCCTAAATGTTGGGATCAAGTTCCAAAGGTCAATCAAAAAAATCCATTTCTCTATAATTTCAAGTCAATAATGCATCCTAGCAAAAAGCATTCCTTATAAACCCAGTGAGTAAGGTATTTTATTAAGAAAGGAGTGCCCCCATTTATATGTAATTAGAACGTTTTACTGTTTCTTCTATAGTGTATTGTTAATGCAATTCGAAGATCTTCCCATCCAATATTAGGCCCATGTGACCTGTTTGAGTGACATGAGTCTGCATCACATGGAAATCTGAGTCACATGGAGCCTGTGGTGGGAGGAGCTTGGCAGAGGGTGGAGCAGGAAGGGGTTGAGCAGGAATGGTGGAGCAGCGCTGAGAGGAAGTGAGACATATTTGGAGCTGGGAGAGAGAGACACAGGCTGCTAGCAGGCATGAGATCTTGCAAGTGATTTTGCTTGAGTGTGTTCATTTGTGGGAAGGCCCTAACAGAGGGAAGGCTTTGGGGAAGGCGGTGCCCCTTGCATTAATAATGTGTATATATCTCTCTGCTGCTATGTTGGATTTGGCTTTCTGGTGTTCAGGTTTGGCTTTTTGGTATTTGAATAAATCTTTTGGTTCTGCCTTCACTGAAGAAAGTCTGTTATATTTTGTGATTCAGAACTATGGTGGCATATTCATAGCCACCATAGATGCTGTGAGTATCACATTGGCTCTACCTATGGCCACACAGGAGACACTCACTTGATTAAAAAGATTTTATATCATTGCTAGAGTTTATATAAATGTCTATTTAAGCAATAGTGTTAATTTCCCTTAAAATATAGTAATATAATATATAAATATAGTAATGAATCTTTCTGTCTCTACTTCTCAAGGCAAAGGTTTATAGATGAAAAAGATGCTCCTTTATATTTTTACAGGTAGAATGTATAGAGTCATAAATCATAGGATGATAAAATTAAACCTGAAAAGGGTTTCAAAGGCCACCTAATACAATGCCTTCATTTTGTAAATTGGGATGCTGAAGTTTGAGCAAGTTGACATGATTTGCCCAAAGACACATATGTTTTATATTGTGTGGGAGAGAACAAAGCTCTTTTATCACTGTACAACACAGGAATTACTACCATGTAAGTTTATGACATCTCATCTTTCTAGCCTTTGGCCAGAAAACCAATGGTTCTCAAGTTAAGATGATCCTTATATATGATACAAGACAATCCCCTCATTTTACACATGAGAAAAACTGTGGTTACATGAAGTAAACTTATTGTCTAGGGTCACACAAAAAAAAATCAACAGAACAAGGGTCAGAACCAAAGTTCTCTGACTCTCAATCAAATGTTCTTTCCACTCTATCCATCATGCTGCCTCCTGAGTCAGCAAAAGAGCTGAAACAACTTGGGTTCCATCACTATTGTTGTCAAATGAGCCTTGGAACAAATCATTATAAGAGCCCAAATTTGAATCACACCTTCTTGGTGCAAGGTCCTTTCAATTAGAACAAACTGTCTTTCAATGGCAAAAAAAAGCGCAACAGTAATCAGATAGCTTCAATTACAGTTACACTGACAATTGGATTAGGTAAAGTAAATATAAAAGGTATTCAATAATATTTGTTTAATTGGATTGAATAGAATGACCAATATTTTCACTTAGGTATTCTGCTTTTGGAGCACCTAGGTGGCACAGTGGATAGAGCACCAGGTCTGCAGTCACGAAGACTTGAGTTCAAACCCATGCTCAGATATTTACTAGCTGTGCGAACATGGGCAAATCACTTAACTATGTTCATCTCAGGAAATGGCAACCCCCTCCAGTATTTTTGCCAGGGGATCATGAGTAGCTAGATGTGACTGAACAACATTTCGTTCTCATGTAGATGTAGTCAGTATAAAATAATGAATGTATTATACTTCAATGAATTTGCTATCTCACTGATGTGGGTACTCCAGCAAATGGTGCTGAAGACAGATTGCTACTCATGCACATATTTTCAACCTCTGTGATTCTTATTCATATTCCTTATTAAAGCACCCATAAAAAATACAGACAGCATGCTGGAATCCTTCCTCCAGATCTTTGAACATTTTGTAAGTACAAGGATAGTAAGCACATTGCAAAGCAGCAGCGTTCCATGCATAATTTAATGCATCATTTTTACTACATAGCTGTCCTACATCCTTTTAAGATCACACCTTCTAATAATTCAGTATGTATCTATTCACACATGTGTTGGCTCCCTTTTTGCCATGTAATTTCCTTGAGGGCAGGAACTATTTCACTTCCATCTTTTTATCCCTAGTGTTTACTACAGTGCCTAATACATAGTAGTCACTTAATTAATGTTACTTAATTATCAGTTGATTGGTGGCATGTAATACTGTTTGTTGTACAGTAATTATTATCAATAATATCTTGCCCCCACTTGCGGTCACTAACATATATGTCCACTGGCTCTTAGGGCATTTGCAAGTTTAATTCCTTGTAATAATAGTTAATTCTACCACATTACTAGAGAAAATGGGATTCTATCATTTTAGGGAACTTCTGGGGTAGAAACTTTCTTCCCCTCCTCTCCCCTCCCCTCTTGTCTTCCTCTTAAAGGTTTAAAGATGCTAAATATTCTAATAAATACAGACATTTTTTCAATGTATCTAACTTTTTATCCATATGCCATCTATATATTTAGAAGTTTATAGAAATTTATTCTTTCTTAATTGATCTTTGAAAAATAGGAAAATACAATCATTACAATCAGTTTCAGAATAAAACTCCCTTAAAATGAGTTCCTTAAAAGAAATTACTTGAAAAGTGGTAGACGTGTATGAGACAAAATAAAATATTGCACTTGAGATCATCTCATTTCCACAAAATCCTTTCTCCAATTTGTTTCTTTCTATTCTTTTTCAGACTTACTTTTCTCCTTTCCTACTTTTGCATCATTTTATTCTTTATTTAAAAGGTTAATTGATTATGGAGATTCTAACTTATGTTAAAATAATCATAAGCTCAGCTATGTCTAGAGATAATTAAAAGTCTGAATGATGTTCAAGTCACATGTACCATATGTAGGGGACTAGAATATCCATAGCCCTAAATAGTATCCATTGGCCTATCTACAGACTGCTCAATGTTAAGACTGGGTTCAAACCATATATGGCAGGATCCCAAGATCACATTATAACCTGTTCTGATATAATACAATTGCCCTTGTGGACACAAATTCAATTAATTCCATTTAAATATAAGTTGTTTTGGTGTAAGTATCAGCCTGATAGGAGTCAATAACTTTCGAAGCACAGATGAATTATTCGAATTCCCAGCAAGCATTTACTAACCATTTCCTATGTTCCACTCAGTGTGCCAGGCAGTGAGGATATAAATATAAAGCATTAAACAACCCACACCACCAAGGAGCTTCTACTTTGGCAGATGAAGTACACAAACAGAAAGAAATTATTTGAATCAGTGTACCACTTCTTTTTTCCTTCTGGTTCATAGAACAAGGAACGTTGTTTGATAGACTGTGGTTGTTTCGCAGTGTGCTTAGTTTAGTTTTCCTCTTCATATCATAGAGTATATGTAATATCTTCCAAAGCATAAAAGGCAGAATGAATATGCTAAAATAATATGTAGATATGCATACATGTGTGCATGTATGTGTATATGTATATATTTTCTCTGAAGGATTGAAATAAGTCATTATCCCTCATCACAGTACATAGTAATTTTCTTGTCCATTTGGTCCCATTTTATGTCCTTTGCCATGTCATATAGTTAGGATTCTAGAGTGTTTGATCACATCTGTTTTATTGTGCAATCATATGTACATTTCTATGAGGCAAGTATACTGTCCTTTAGATCTTTGTCCTTGAGCCACATCAACAATAAAATACCATGGAAAATAGGATATGCACAGACATATCTATAGTGCTAAATACCATATTTTATAGAACCATTGACACTGAGTCAGGAGATCTGAATTGAGACATGGTTCTGTGCTCCTAGTGTAACTTTGAGCTAACTATTTTAGCTTCTCTAAGCCTCAGTTTCCTCATATCATTGAAATTTGGGTACCTCAAATGCAAGGTATAAGGAATAGATGAGCTAATGTATGTAAACATCTTTGCAATCATAAAGAGATATATTAATGTTATTTCAGAGATGTCTAGGGTGCTAGCTTAACATTATGGTTATGGTGTGAGCCTAGTACTCTGCTGAATATTTCAAACTGGTTTTCAATTAAGTCATATGACGAAGGCCCTTGAATGTGAAGAGGGCTGTTTGCTTTTTTTACAGCCTGAGTGAAGTCAATTACAATTTAGCAAAAGTGAGTGCCTCTAGGAACAGAATGCATTAGGAAGAGATATTTTTTAATCAACTTAGTTGAAAAGTGTTTGATTGTGAGAGGTCTTATGAATTTGAAAAAGGGATATCATTCTAAATTTTCCCCCCAGAATAAACTGTTTCATAGCTGCTATTCTATGACTATTAAAAGAACTGTCATTGAAAATATCCAGCATGTTTAGTACTTATTAAAAGCATTTTTATTGCTTAATAAATCCTCTTTCCCTTGGTGATTAGTGATTAGTTCCTTTTTGAGCGTTTGTTGTTAAAAGAAGATCTCCATTTTAAGCTAATTGTTTATACATTATGTAGAAGGCTGTTTGTGTTAATTCCTTTCAGTGGTTGGTGAGCTTATGGTTAATTTGCAGTAGGTAAAACAAATGACTTAAAATTCTTAAACAAACAATTAATGGTTCTAGCTAAAATTTGATATTCTGAACTCAGGAGATCCCCTAAACTGATTCTGTCCCTATTTGTTTCATTCCCTAAACAGTAGGATGCTCTGCTAAAATCCTTTTTTGATGCCTCGTCATAGTGTTGTGGTAACCCTGGATTCTCACAGGTCATGGAAATCAAAGCTATAACTCAAGTGATATTCCTAGAACTTTGTCCCATGGTGCTAAGAGGGCTCTGCCAATACTCAAAAAGAATGGAATAAACAGAGCTCAAATCATAGCTGGAAAAATAGGGAGTAGGAACTAGTCATGTTATTTCAGAGATATATGGAACTTCAGGATGGGGTATTTCTCTATATCACTGTAAGTCAAAATCTCCTCATAAAATTATTATCTTAGAGAGCTCTCTAGAACACTTGAGAGGTTTAGCTATTAGGAGGCAGCTAGGTGGCACAGTGAATACATACTAGACCTGGTATCAGGACAACCTGAGTTCAAACTGAGCCATGAATGCTTTATTAGCTGTGTGATCTTATGTAAGTCACTTAAAAGCCTCAAAGCCTCTGCTTCCTAAGCTGTGAAATGAGGATAATAATAGGACCTACCTCCGAGGCTTGTTGCGGGGATCAAGTGAGATAGTATTTTAAAGTACCTGGCACATAGTAGGCATAGATCCTTTTTACCCTTTTCTTTTATCTCTCTGGGATCTACGACTAGTAATAGTGTTTCTGAGTGAAAGGGTATGCACGTTTTATAGCCCTTTGGACAGAGAGTACAATCTTGAATAATGGATATCTTTGCTTCATCCTTGATTTACTGGGGGGACTTCTAGTTTATCCCCATTATAGATAAGGTTTGCTCTTCATTTTAGATTGATTCCATTTGTTATTTTGAGAAAATCTCCATTTAAATCTTTATTTTCCAGCATTTTAAAATGGAGTACTGCATTTTGTAAAAACTACTTTCTGCACCTGTTGAGTTTGTTATATTTTTGTTGGTTTTATTGTTATTGGCATGATCATTATATATAGAGAGAGACAGATAGATAGATAGTTTCTCTTAATATTGAACCAACCCTGCCTTTCTGATATGAATCAAACCCAGTTATACTGTATGATCTTTGTCACATATTGCTGTAATCTCCTAGCTAGTATTTTATTTAAAATTTTTCATCAATATTCATTAGGGAAATTATTCTATAGTTTTCTTTCTCTGTTTTATTCTTCCTCATTTACATATCAAAATCATATTTGTGCATTGTCAGTGGAATTCTGAATTGATCCAACTATTCTAGAGAGCAATTTAGAACTATGCTCAAAAGCAATCAAACTTTACTACCCTTTGATCCAGCAATACCACTACTACATCTGTTTTTCAGAGATCATAAAAAAGGGAAAAGGAAATGATTAGCTGGTATATGTCAGAAAAAAAAAACTTGGAAAGATTTATATGAACTGATGCAAAGTGAAATGAACAGAACCAGAACATTGTACAAAGTAACAGCAATATTGTATGATTATCAGTTATGAATGGCTTAGCTCCTCTCAACAACATGATGATCCAAGACAATTCTAAAGTACTTATGACAGAAAATGCTATCCAAGCCAAGATGGTGGCTGGAATGCAGGGAGCTCCCCGCCAAGTCCCTCCAAAAACCTACTAAAAATGGCTCTGAACCACTTCTAGAACTGCAGAACCCACAAAATAGCAGAGAGAAGCAGGGCTCCAGCCCAGCACAGCCTGGATGGCCTCTGGGTGAGGTCTATCCCTCACGGAACTGGGAGCAGGTCAATGGAGCTAAGATTAAAACCAACAATCACCTACCCAGCAAAACTGAGGATCATGCTCCAAGGCAAAATATGGATTTTCAATAAAATAGAGGACTTTCAAGCTTTCTCAGTAAAAACACTAGAGCTGAATAGAAAATTTACTTTCAAACGCAAGAATCAAGAGAAGCATGAAAAGGTAATCAAGAAAAAGAACAAGAAAAAGAAATTGCAAGGGACTTACTAAAGTTGAACTGTTTTGTT
>JAQQSZ010009652.1:0-12716 GCA_028646595.1 Phalanger gymnotis
TGGTTCAGAGCCATTGTTTTATAGGTTTTTGGAGGGACTTGGTGGGGAGCTCACACCAGTCACTGCTTCCCAGCCGCCATCTTGGCTCCGCCCCCCGAAAAAGAAGTTTTGATCAAAACAGCTCCAAGAGTTCGTGTTGTGCATTTCACTTTATAATCACTTCAAAGGATCTTATAAAGAAAGGTATCTTACCAGTAGTGGTGGGAGGGTAATGAATGTGAGATTCAGAGATCATTGTATTTTTTTTAAGTATTCATCTTATTAGGGGAGCTAAAGTAATGGTTCTGGTTTGATTGATTATGATTCACTTACTCCACTAATGGCCAAAATATTGAATTTAATTTCAATCAGGTGAACAAATGCTTTTGCTATTTGGTACGTGATATAGAATATTTTGAAAGAGTTTAGTGGATATTTCGTGGCTGGTGTTTTAAAAAATATAGTCTTGTCTTTTCCTTCTCACATTTTCCCCCAGTTTTCCCTCTTTTTATATATTAATTGTATGGATTAGGTGTTTTTCAAGTAAATTTTCAAGAGAATGACAAGAACTGAATCAGTTTTATATATATAGATTAAATATTAATAGACATTATTAAAATTTCTCATTATTAAAATGGCAGTTACTATAGCATCCAGAAGGTAAGTGATGTAGAGAGAACAGGGAAATAACAAGGAAGCCTTTCCTCATGTCAGCTTCCCCCAGCTTCTGCTTTTCCTTCACTCTGACGTTTGTGTTTTCCCTGGTCTTTCACACAGTAGCCACTCTAGGCATTTCAGCTTGGACTTTCCCAGAAAGTGTGTGAGCACCTGCCTTGTGATGCATGGAAAAGATAAGCCTAGAGTGTGAACCATAGTTATAAACCAACCCCAGAGCACTTAGCTTGATGTAACCCTCCAATTTTTCCCTTTATTTCCTGTGAGATGTTATTTCCCTAAAAGCTCTATTTTGTACATTGGAGCCCATCGACAGAGGTAGTCTAATCCTGGAATGCCCTAAAATGGTCAGTCAGCTTTATATCATGGAAACAGGAAATTTAATGTGTTCTTTTAGTGTTTTAGACATTAAAGTTTACGATGGTACATGGTTGGTAAAGGGTTAAACTTGAAACCAGGAAATCCTGGGTTCATATCCTGCCATGTATTGGCTAGGAAAGGGTTATAAAATTACTTAATATTAATGAGCTTCAGTTTCCTCTTCTGTAAAATGGTGATATATATTTCTTAGAGTTTCTGTGAAGCACAAATGTGATTATGTATGGAAAGTATTTGTAAACATTCCTGCATAAATGTAGGAAATTGTTAGAATTATAGTTTAGCTTTTTAAGGGACAAGACTTTAACATGATTCTTCAGGTGTTGTCTAACCAGAACAGAATCCAGAGGGTCTATTACCTTCTGGAATAAGGAAAGTTCCATCAGTGTCATCTAAAATTAGTGGGACATCTAGGTGGCACAGTGGATAGAGTTCCCAGCCTGGAGTCAGAAAGACTCATCTTCCTGAGTTCAAATCTGGCCTTAGACACTTATTAGCTGGGTGACCCTGGGCAAATCACTTAAATCTGTCTGCCTCAGTTTCCTCATCTGTAAAATGAGATGGAGAAGGAAATGGCACACTCCAGTATCTCTGCCAGGAAAACCCCCAATGGGGTCATGAAGAGTCAGGCACGAACTGAAAAATGACTGAATAATGGCAACAGCAAAATTAGAACCCATGTTGGAACCCATAGATTGTTATTTTTTTTTTGTTAAGTTTGGGTTAAGCCAAAACCCTCAGGCCTTTTTCATATGAACCAATGCCAAACCATTCTAAACTTGTATAAATGATTTTTTGCAACTCTCAGACAAGGACTTGTCAGTTGTCCTTTTTCAAATTTCAACTGGTTGCTCCTGATCCATTTTCCCAGGACACTGAGATATGTAGAATCCTGAGTCTTTCATATTCCACATATTTAGCTTTTCCTCCATGTGTTGCTTCACCCATCGATTAGATAAGTATATCATTTATTCTAGTTGGTGATTATAATATTATAAAGGGCAGGGTAAAGGATAGAGGAATAAGCCATAGTGGCTCACCTAAGTCTATAAGACAGGATTTAGAGCTAGAAGAGACTTTAAAGCTCCCTTTGTTCACCTTCTCACTTTTCAGATAAGGAAATTGAGACTCAGAAATTCCAAAGGAAGCATTTTCTCATTTGATTACACAAATAGTAAGGGACAGAGGCAAAGTTTGATCCCAATGTGTTTGGTTCAAAATCCAGAGCCTTGTTCACGACAGCCCTAGACCATGCTGCCTTCCCATTGGTTAACCTTCTTCGGCCATTGTAATGCAACTAGATATAAATGTATCTGACTATGCTATCCCCCAGCCTATGTTCCTCTATCTTGTCCAAAAGGATATTATTGTAAGGGACGTTGGGGAAATTATTTGCTGAAATTGAGAAGTACTGTGTCTTTGGTATTTTCCTGACTATCGATCTAAAAAACTCTGTTTCCCCAAAGGAAGAAACAAATACCATCTATTGCACGACCTAAGCAGTCATCACTTTTAGATGAAATTCATTTTTGGAGGCTTCATCTTGAGGTGAATTATGAAATCCCGACTTTATAAAGTGCTGTTTGGGCCATTTATTGCTTATGCTTGCGCTCTATTTGACTATATGTTTTCTTTTCTTTATATATTAATATATCTCTTCAAGTTTGAAAATAAATAGATGGAAGTAAGAAGATAAATAGATAAAAATAGCAAGGTACAAACTACTTACATCAATAGGAGAAATATCTACATTTTCTTCACAACGGGGGATTCCTAGTATAAGAATTCAGTTTACGTACAATATATTGCAAAATCTCTCAGACTTAGGAGACGTCCTAGGAAACTGAGCTATGTAATTTACTTGTGGTTACAAATCTTTTAAGTATTAGAGATAGAACATGAAATCCTCAACTCCAAATTCAGATCTCTGTCTGCTGCAACAAGCTACCTCTGTTATGAAGTATAGGTATTTATCTGGCAGGTTTAATGACCAGAATTGCATAATATGAAGCTTCAAAAATTGGAGATTTCTTTCAATAATACTGCAAAAACTTTCTTCTTGGCAACTGTAGACTGAATGATTTGATTGGAATATATAGCAGGATATCTATAGGATCAAAGGTCATAGAATATTAATAGAATGTAGTTACTGAGAGTGTAGCTCATAAAATGATAATTGATAGTAAAATACTTTAAATATGTTATTTCCTTTGATCCTAACAGTAACCCTCTCTAGTTCAAGATTATCTAGGCCAACTTACCCATTTTATGGAGGATACTGATGCATAGATGAGGTAAGGCAATTAACAAAGGTCATGTAAGTGTTAGAAGTAGGCTTTGAACTCAAGTCCTGTGACCATAAATATGTTGTGCTTTCCTTTACTCTGCAAAAATACAGATTAGGAGAATTACACCTGAAGTCAGACAACTCTAGTTTTTCAGGGGCTGTTTAGACCATTTGTTGATTATCTAGTCTGTGTTTTTGTCTATCCTTTACATTCTCTTCTTTGCTTTTTAACTATTTAATCAAATGTCTCTTCCTACCATTATCGACTACTGTGCCAAGTGTACAGTCTTTAAAGTATATTGTACTGTTTTCTATAACACAGCAAAATATAAAGGCAAAAATTTTGCAAATGCATTCCAAAACCAAAATATATCTGAGTTATCTGCAGCTTTGCATTATCTAGTGTCCTTACTCCCAGGAGTATGGCCAGACCCAGAGTTACCCTATGGTTGTTGGTAACCTGGGCCAAGTCAATATTACTCATTTAAAATGTACCATTTCTTAAAGGTATGTTATTTTGGCATCCACTAACATGTGGCGCCTTGTGCTACCTCCCAGTTTGCAAGGGCCTTGAGTTGGCCCTGCCAGAAGTGAGCTCATAATAGGTGTTCAATAAATACTTGTTAAGTTTGGATTGAGTTGAATCATTCCCTTTCATTAACGTGGGAAACTGAGAATTCACTTCATCTCACTAAGTTCCTTCCCTCACAATAGAATTTTTCCTTCTGTTTTATATTTCAGGCATATCTCTGTGTTTATGACTCTCATTGATTTTTCTATATAATAAGATCTAAATTTGTTGCAATGTAACTCAAAATATTAGAGATAGTTTAGGAAGAAGTGAAGTTTTACTTAAACAAAAACATCTCTAACCATTTTCAAGTATAGAAAAGTGATTATGAAAAATAAATGGGAGAAAAAGGAATTGTTTCTTTTTAGTTTGATACATTTGAAAGTTTCCCCACTGTGAATGCTCTTTTCTCAAAGCAATTTCTATAAATTTCTGTAACTGCACTCTATGTTCCTATTCATAAGACAGATTCTTGACCTTGGATACAATAACTAATCTGCAGGGGTTTTTTCCTCCCCTTTTAGTTAGTGGTTCACATTTCCAGGAATTAATGAAGAAAAATGCAATTTCCTTTTTAATAAAGGAGTTAATTTATAAAAACTTCATTCTCTACACCTCATTTTGATTCAGATTCAATTGATACAGAAGAATAGTAAATACTAAACTCTTGTTTAACTTTGTGTCTCCAGACCATTCTATGGAATTTCATGGAAACTCTCACTTTAGAGTCAACCTAATGCTGACTTGGCCAAATTCTCATTCTATTTAACATTACTAACAAGTTTCAACCCTATCCCAGATTCTCTGAGTTCTTTACTCTTATAAGGGTACATGAGCCACCTCCACTGAGGAGGTGAACATGAAGCTAGGCTAAAATGTCATCGTAACAAGGGTGGAGATAGCCTTAGTCAGTGGTTTCATTCCTTCATAATATTGTTGGCTATTTGGCAAGGATTTGTGAACAGAGGTAATGTCCCAGAATGTTATTGCAGGGAGAAGAAAAATATATTTAAGCCATTTACAGGAATCTGTCTCAGGAGGATCTAATCCAAATGAGCAGTCAGTTATAAGCCAATATTAGAAGATCCTCTGCCTCCTTGATTCTTGGAGGTTTAAATGGCCAATATTTTCTGGCTCCTGTTGTGTGGGACTTGGCCCTTGGTTTTTAAAAGACGTGGGTTGCAGCAGAAGGCAGCCACTAGGCTGCCTGGAAAGTGAAGGCAATTTCCTTTCTGGTAGCCAGACAGGATACCAGGGGATTAGTTGTAGCAAAGTAGAAACTGGACCTAGTCTGCTTAGGACTTCCATGTAGGTTTCAGGCCAAGAAGGAAGACAGCTTTTATGATCAAAATTGATCTTTCAATCAGAACATCAAAATGTTCAACATTGAGAGTTTCTTTTTAACTTTTGCATGCACTAAGTTTCTGAGCCTGCACAACATTTCATCTTTGAAGATAATATGCTGGGAGGAACTTGAAGAATACCCACGTACCTATAAGCCTGGCATGATCATCAATTACTTTCTCTTCCAGTTTTCTCACCCTGGAAGATGATTGGGCTAAATCAGATTCTGGAGATGACCAAAGAGATTATTTACCTAGTACCTTTAATTTACCAATCTCCATATAAAATGGACATTATAGCCAAATGTTAACTTCTCTATTTTCACCAGAGGTGAGGATGGGGAGAAATTAAAGAGAAATCATCAAATCATAGAAAGTCAGAGTTGGAACTGACCTTTGTGATTCTGTAGTACAATTGTCTTATTTTCTGATGCAGAAATGGAGGCCCAAGGAGGTTGACCTACTCAAGGTTATAGAATTAATAAGAAGGCAGGACTGTTTTTAAATGGAAGATAAGAAAATGTTCAAAGTTGGAAATGAAATTCAAAATTTTAAATCTCCAGGATTGAGTGTAGTTTTTTTCATTTTATTTCATTTCATTTTGATTTATTTTTAATTAATGAGTATTTATTTTTTCCTTTTACCACACCCTTTAAAAGTAAAAGAAAAAAGAAAAACAAACTTCTGCAACAAATATGCATAATGAAGCAACCTAAATTCCTACATTGTCCATGTCCAATAATGTTAGTCTTATTCTGCATCTGAATCTATCACCTATCAAGAGACAGATAGTATAGTTCATCAATAATTCTCTGTATTCATGGTTGGTCATTTTCATTTATCAGAGATCTCAAGCCTTCAAAATTGTTTATCATTAAGATGTTCTTATTATTCTATAATTGCTCCCCTATATTTGTTATTTAGGCTGCATCAGGTTATACAAATCTTTCCAAGGTTCTCTGAACCCATCCCTTTTGACATTTCTTATAGCATAATAGTAGAGTAACAATTAAAGTTATCCCCAAAATTAGAGATATCCAAAAGTTAAATGACTCCCTAAAGAGGTAGCATAGTAAACCTTGGTTCAAATTCTGCCTCTAACATTTGCTAACTCTATGACTTGGAGTTAAATCACTTAAGTTGTCTCAACCTTAGTTTTCTCATCTTCAAAATGGGAATAAAATTAACTGTAGTAATTATCACAAAGGATTGTTGTGAAAATCAAATGAGATAATTTGTGTAAATCACTTTGCAAACCTTAAAATTCTATGTAAATATCAGTCACTGTTATTAGAATATATTATGATTATTATTATGCAGAGAAAAAAGATGGCTGCCCTTTATTGGAGATCTTTAAGCAAATATGTTAGACTTATCAAATATCTTGTAGAAGCAATTCTTGTTCAGATATGGAATAGAATAGATGAGGTCTTTTCTAGTTCTTAGGTTCTGTGATTCTATAAAGCTAAATATATGGCAGGTCTTGGTTTTGTTTCAATGAGAATCTCTATTTTTTATAGGTTTGAATTTTTATGTTTTCAGAGGATGATAGGTTGGAGGTAAAGGTGCAAGGGATGGAGACTACAGTGTATTTGCAAAATTACAGGGAGAAGCTTGCTCTTTCAAATGTGGCAATATTAAAGAAAACAAAGCAACAAAAGAAAATGAATGTTTAGCACCAATAGTACACAACAGAATGTGAGAAATTTGATAACACAAAATAATATTTTTCATGTTTAAAAACTGATCTTTGAAGTTAAAATCAAAATTAACCTAGTATTCTTTCCACTTGAACTCCTTTTGCTAGCAGGACCACAAGTCCATATATTGAAGATGCTATTCAATCTTTCAACCTCCTTTTAATTTCATCTGGAGCTAGAGACAATATTTCTCAGGACCAATCCTTTCATCCACTTTACTTTTCATAATTCTCTGTTTTCTTTTGGTTTTTGGCCAGTTGAAAACTTCTCTAAAGTTAATTCCTTGCAACCTGTATGCCAAAAATAGAGGATGTAATTTGTTTTTGTTTTGTTTGTCCCAAACACTGAGAATCAACCTCATCATCTGTGTGGACAGCCCTGGAGAGTGTGCTGACAAGGTAAGTGAATTTATCCACAGCATTCACAATTTCTCCATTTACTGTGACTACCAGTTCCTTATCTGGATGATGCAGTGCTAGCTGATGGAAGACCTCTGTTTTCTTGGAGGTGGCTGTCAGGCCAAAATTAGCATAAGCAGCAGAGAATAGATCCATACTGTGTTGCAACATAACCTCAGATGCTGCATTGAGCACACAATCATCTGTGAACAAAAAATCTTAAGGATACCTCTATTGTCCATCTCTATAAAGGAAAAGGAAATAGGCTGTCCTGCAAGAACCACAGGGGAAATCTCTCTTCTAGTCACTGCTGGCAAGATCTTTGCCAGAGTCCTTCTTAATCACCTGATTAAAAATTTGGAAAATGGTTACTTGTCCAAGAGGCATTGTGGCTTTAGAAAGGGCTATGCAAGAGTTGGCATGGTGTTTTTTGCTTGACAACTTCAGGAGAAATGCCATTAGCAGAACAGAGGTCCATGAACAACATTTGTAAACCTGATCAATAATTTTGATACTATCCATCATGAGGGCTTGTGGAAAATCATGGTGAAATTAGGTTGCCCAGAGAAGTCTGTCAGCATTGTATGCCAATTTCATGATGGCTTGCTTGCACAGGTTCTGGATGAAGGACAATACTTTTGTGCTTTCCCATTCACCATCAGAGTAAACCAGGGATATGTGTTTGCTCCCATGCTCTTCGGCATGATGTTTTCCAAGATGTTGTCAAATGCCTACAAAAATGGCATTGACATCAGCTTCTACTTTGATGGTCAACTATTTAACCTGAAAAGGTCAAGCCAAGACCAAAGTGAAAGGGGAGTTGGTGCTTGACTTTTTGTTCCCAGATAATTGTTCAGGTCTAAGTAAAATAAGGCTAGGTCTTCTTCCATATCATGATTATTCAAATATTTGAAGACAGCTATCTTGTACTAATACCTATCCTACCTTCACCCCCATTCCAAATCTTAAATTACCGAGCTTAAAATATGCATATTTCCCAGCCTATCTTTATATGGCTGAACATTTTCTGTTCCTTGACATATTCTCCCAGATAATTTTGTCCAGATTTCTCTCTCTTTTTAAAAAAAAAATGCTATAACACTCTAATAATATTTATCTGTGTACGTCTTCTATCACCCTTCTCAAAATAAAATGTAACATCTTTTCATCTTTGAATCCCCAGGATCTAACAGTGTTCACAGGAGAGTTGATAAATACTGGTCGAATTAATAATTAATATAGTTTCATCATTCCTGAATCCTGATCAGCCTTCCTCTAGACTGATGTCCTTCCTATAACACGATGCCCACAACTGACCCCAGTACTCTAGCTGTGGTCTAAAGCACAGGGGGATCATCTCTCCCCTTATTCAAGATACTATGCTCTATTAAGACAAGCTAAGGCCACGCTATTTTGTGTGCTTTTTGGGCTCCTACATTATACTGCCTTTTCATTAAGTTCATGTAGTCTGCTATAACCCTTCGTCATTGTCCAAAATTGAATTCATTATCCTCTCTTAAATTCTTTCAACTTTGCTCTTTCTGTGGAGGTACCACCATCTTCCTGGTTCAGAACTTCATAACCTTTTATCTGGGCTATTGTAACATCATGCTAATTGTCCCAGCTGCCAGTCTAAAAACCTCTCCAAGCCAACAAACATTTATTAAGCACTTACTATATGCTGAAATGTTAGCTCCTTATGTACAGAGGCTGTTTTTGCCTTTCTTTGTTTCTTCAACACTTAGCACAGTGTCTGACAGGTTATGGGAGGAAGACTTCAAAGACTCAGAGAATAATGAAATTCCTTATGTAAGTAATAGCACTTAAGCTTAGCTGTGAAGGAAACTGAGGACTCTCAGAGGCAGTGGTGAGGAATAGCATTCTGAGTTGGGAGACAGTCAGTGCAAAGGCAGGGAGATGGGAGATGGAATGTTGTATAAGGAAAAAAACCTGGCTATTATTATGTCTTATGCTTTTCTTGACATTGCAATTCTTGCTCAATTTCTTAGTGTGTACCATTTATTGTGTTAGGTTCCTTTTTCCATCTCCATTTCTTCTGGAACTTTAGTTGACAGTTATTTAAAAATATGGTATTAGCTTTCTTCTTTACTCATTATAAAAAATCAGCATGTTATTTTTATGTGTGGTTGTTTTGCTATTGCTCTCCTATTTGGTGTTTGTGTTTTTGTTGCTTTTGGTATCATTATTTTGTAGGTTGAGATCCTATTTCCTTTTATTTTTTTACTCCAACACCTCAGACCAATGCAGGGGTTGGTGGAAGAAGAAACAAACTACATCCTCATTTAAAAAAAAGGTTGAAATTATCCACAAAAATGAAGAGAGTTGAAAAATAAATCAGAAAATAAAATCCAACGATATTTGGGATATAACATCAATATTCACGTGGATTTAACATAAACAATCAGAGCAAAATTTATTGTGCTTCGGCTGAGTCCAAGAAAAGAGTTATGGCTATCATGATTTCAGATGAGAACAGGAAAAAATGGATGCTGATAAGAGAGACAAACAAGGAAAATACATTAATAGTAGCATGGATAATAAAAGAGTTTGTATCTACATAACATGTAGATATGCAAAAATTTACAGGGATTGATATTTTAACCAAATACTAATAGAAAATACTAGAAAAGCTAACTAAATTGCAAAAATACCTAAAATGTAAGATAAAAATTGTACGTGACTTTAATGTATCTTCTTTTTTTATTCAAGTCATTATTTATTTTTTGAACATTCTTTTATTTAAAAAAATGAGTTCTGAATTCCCCCCCTCCTCACCCCTCTGCCTTCTGTTGAGAAGGCAAGAAATGTGATATTAATTATACAGGTGAAATCATTTATGAAAACATTTCCATATTAGCAGTTTTTTGGGGGGGGAGCAGGATAAAGTTAAAAAAAATGTCCTTCAATCTGCACTCAAACTCCTTCAGTTCTCTCTCTGGAGGTAAATCGCATTTTTCATCTTAAAGCCTTCAAAATTATCTTGGGTCATTGTATTGATCAGAATAGCTAAGTCATTTACAGTGTTGCTGTTCCTGTGTACAATGTTCTCTTGGTTCTGCTCTACTTGAATCACTTCATAAGTCTTTGCAGTTTTTTTCTGAAACTATCGTGCTCGTCATTTCTTACAGCACAATAGTATTTCATTGCCATCATATACCACAGCTTGTTCAGTCATTCCCTAATTAACAGGCATCTCCTCAATTTCCAATTATTTACTATCAGAAAAAAGCTGCTGTAAATATTTTTGTACATATAGAACCTTTTCTATTTTCTTTTATTTCTTTGGGGTACAGATCTAGAAGTGGTATTGCTGAGTCAAAGGGTATGTGTGGTTTTATAGCCCTTTGGGAAAATTTTCAAATTGCTATCCAAAATGGTTGGATCAATTTACAACTCCACCAACAGGGCAATAGGGTCTCAATTTTCCCGCATCCCCTCCCTCCAACATTTGTCATTTTTCTTTTCTGTCATATTAGCCAGTCTGATAGATATGGTACCTCAGAGTTGTTTTAATTTGCGTTTCTCTAATCAATAGTGATTTAGAGCATTTTTATGATTATAGATAGCTTTGATTTCTTCTTCCAAGAACCACCTGTTCGTATCCTTTGGCCATTCATCAATTGGGGAATAATTCATTTTTTTAATAAATTTTGACTCAGTTCTCTATATATTTGAGAAATGAGTCCTTTATAAAGGAAACTTTCTGTAAAAAAAAAATTTCCCCATTTTCCTGCTTTCCTTCTAATCTTGGCTCCATTGGTTTTGTTTGTGTAAATATTTTTTAAAATTTAATATAATCAAAATTATCCATTTTACCTCCTGTGATCCTCTCTATCACTTCTTTGTTCACAAATTCTTCCCTTCTCCATAGATCTGATAGCTACATTTTTCCACACTCTCTTATGATATCACCCTTTATGTTTAAATCTTGGGCCCATTTTGATCTTATCTTGGTATATGGTGTGACTTGTTGGTCTATACCTAATTTCTACTGAACTCCTTTCCAGTTTTCTCAGCAATTTTTTTTTCTGTGGAATAGTGAGTTTCTGTCTCAAAAACTTGGATTCTAGGTTTTATCAAACACTAGATTACTATGGACATTTACTACTATGTTTTATGTACCTAAGCTACTTCACTGATCACCACTCTATTTCTTAGTCAGTAGCAGATAGTTTTGATGATTATGAATTTATAATACAGTTTGAAATCTAGTACTGCTGATTTATCTTCTTTAAAGAGTTAAATTTAAAGAAAAAAGAGAGGAAATGTAAATCTTAATAGCATTTAGAAAACTAGAAATAATAGACAAATATTGAATGGCATTTAAAGATCATAGAATCATGTCATCAATTTAGAGCTAGAAAGGACATTATAGATCGTTGAGTGGAACTTCCTAACTTGAGAGGTGAGGAAACTGAAGCTCAGAGAGGTTAAGTGATTTGCAAAGGGTCATACAAATGGTTAGTGTCTAAGGTGGCTATCAAGCTCAGGTCTCCCTGACTCCAAGGCCCATATGCTATCCACTGCAGCAATCTATCTTTAAGGACTATATTTAATTTTTTAGCATTGTATGATATTTTTACAAAACTTAATCACTTGCCATAGGATAGTGACCTGAAAAATAAATTTAGAAAGGCAGAAAAAATAGCATATCTTACAGACCACATTACAAATTATAATTAATGATAAAGGGGACAAAATGGTAGAGTGAAAACCACATTGGATTTAATTTCAGAGAACCTGAGTTCAAATTCTGGCTCTGAATTTTCTATTTGTATGACCTTAGGTAAATCATTTAACCCCTGTCGACCAGTTCTTCATCTCTAAAATGAAACAGATCCCTATGGACTACATATTGATTTAGATAACCTCAAATTAACATTATCCGTGTTGTATATTTGTGTGTATAATATTTCCAGTTTTAATCTGTTTCTGGTAGCCTTTGGGAATTTTGCCTACTCACAGCTATAACCTTTAAGGTCCTCCTCAATTTTTTTTTATTATGTTTAGTTTTCAGCATTGATTTTCACAGGAGTTTGAATTACAAATTTTCTCCCCATTTCCACCCTCCCCCACTCCAAGATGGTGTACACTCTGGTTGCCCTGTTCCCCAGTCAGCCCTCCCCTCCGTCACCCCATTCCCCTCCCATCCCCTTTTCCCTTCCTTTCTTGTAGGGCAAGATAAATCTCTAGTCCCCATTGCCTGTGCATCTTATTTTCTAGTTGCATGAAAAAAAAAACTTTTTTACTTTTGAACATCTATTTTTTAAAAACTTGAGTTCCAAATTTTCTCCCCTCTTCCCTTCCCATCCACCCTCCCTAAGAAGTCAAGCAATTCCACATGGGCCACATGCGTATCATTAT
>JAQQSZ010009653.1:0-12716 GCA_028646595.1 Phalanger gymnotis
CTTCCTGCCTCCTCTGTAGTTGTCTCTTGGCTCACCTTTCCTCGAAGCCAAGCCTCTGGTGTTCTTAAGCCCCACCTCAACAACCAGAGACCATTGGTTCCTGAGTTGGCCCCTCTTAAGTCATTAATCTACACCCACACAGGTTTCACACCTGATAGGGCTTTGGGCCTGGGGCTTAGCACTTAACAGCTGAAAGTGCTTCCACTCAAAAGAAACAAAAGCCATGCTAAGTAGACAACTTTGCTTAACAACACAGTTGGCCAAATGGAAAAGGAGGTACAAAATCTCACTGAAGAAAATAATTCCTTAAAACTTAGAATTGGGCAAGTGGAAGGACTTTATGAGACGTCAAGAAACCATAAAACAAAATCAGAAGAATGAAAAAATAGAAAAAAAAGTATGAAATCTCTCATTGGTAAAACAAGTGACCTGGAAAATAGATCAAAGGGAGATAATTAAAGAATTATTGCCCTATCTGAAAGTCATAATCAAAAAAAAATCCTATACACCATCTTTTAAGAAATTAGCAAGGAAAACTGCCATGATATTCTAGAAACCAAGGGTAAAATAGAAATTGGAAGAATCCACTAATCCCTCCTGAAAGAGAAATAAAAATTCTCAAGAATATTATAGTCAAATTCCAGAGCTCCCAGGTGAAGGGAAAAATATTGCAAGCAGCCAGAAAGAAACAAATCAAGTATCATGGGGCCACAGTCAGGATAGCACAAGATTTAGCAGCTTCCACATTATAGGATTGGAGGGCTTGGAATATGAAATTCTGAAAAGTAAAAGAGCTAGGATTACAATCAAGAATTACCTACCCAATGAAATTGAGCATCCAGAAAATGAAAAGACCAGAACTGAACAGAAAATTTGACTTTCCAATACAAGACTCAATAGAAGCACAAAAAAGTAAACAGGAAAGGGAAATCATAAGGGATTCAATAAACTTAAATTCTTTAAATTCCTACATGGGAAGATGATACTTGTAATTTGTAAGAACTTTCACATTATTAGGGCAATTAGAAGTATTAATAGAAGGCATGAATTTGAGTTGAATATGATGGGACATTTATTTAAAACAAACATAAGTAAGGGGTAAGAAAGAGGAATGCACTAGGAGAAAGGAGAAAAGAAGAGGTAGAATGGGGTAAGCTATCTTACAGAAAAGAGGTGTGAAAGAACTTTTACAACAGAGGAGAAGATGAGGGAGGTAGGCAAGAATGCTTAAACTTTACTCTTGTCAGAATTGGTTCAAAAAAGGAATAACACACACATTTGGTTGGGTATAGAAATATATCTTACCCTTCAGGAAAGTAGAAGGGGAAGGGGATAATAAGAGATAAAAGAAGTGTGTTGAGGGAGCTGACAAAAAGTAGGGCTGATTGGTAGCCATGATAGTCAGAAGAAAAACACTTTTGAGGAAGGACAGGGTGAAAGGAGAGAGTAGAATAAATGGGCAATATAGGATGGTGGGAAATAAAGTTACTATTAATAATTGTGAAAAACATTTTACAGCAATTTTCTCTGATAAAGTTCTCATTTCTCAAATATACAGAGAACTGAGTCACATTTATAAAAATAAGATCCATTCCCCAATTGATTAATGGTCAAATGATTTGAAAGGCAGTTTTCAGATGAAATAAACTATCTATAGCCATATGAAAAATGCTCTAAATCACTATTGATTAGAGAAATGCACATTAAAACAATTCTACCTCATACCTATTAGATTAACTAATATAACAGAAAAGGAAAATGACAAACATTTGAAGGGATGTGGGAAATTGGAACACTAATGTACTTTTAGCGTTATGAACTTGTTCAGCCATTCTGTAAAACAATTTTGGAACTGTGTCCAAAGGGCTACAAAACCATACATACCCTTTGACCCAGCAATACCACTACTAGATCTGTATCCCAAAGAAATTAAAAAAAGAAAATGACCTATATGTACAAAAATATTTATAGTATCATTTTTCTAGCAGCAAGGAGTTGGAAATTGAGGGGCTGCCTGTCAATTGGGGAATGGCTGAATAAGCTGTAGTATATGATTATGATGGAATACTATTGTACAATAAGAAATGATGAGCAGAATGCTGTCAGAAAAAAAAACTGGAAAGACTCATGAACTGATGCAATGTGAAATGAGCAGAACCAGGAGAACATGTATATAGTGACAGCAATATTGTATTGTTAATGACTTAGCCATTTTCAATAATGACAATGATCTGGGGCAATTCTGAAGGATTCATGATGAAAAATGTTATCCATCCCCAGAGAAAGAACTGATGGATTCTGAATACAAATCAAAGTCTACTTTTTAAAACTTTCTTTATTTTTCTTGATTTTTTTTTGCCTTTTTTTTTTTTAAAAAAAACATGACTAACATGGAAATATGTTTTTGCATGACTGCACATGCATAACCTATATAGCTTTGCTTGCCTTCTCAGTGAGGTAGAAGGTGAGGGAAGAAGGGAATTTGGAATTCACAATCTAAAAAAAGTGTTAAAATTGTTTTTACATATATTTGCAGAAAATACTTAAATAATTAAAAAAGAAAGAAGAGATAATGGCTAACATAGTGATTTAGACTTAATAAATATTTGTTGAATTGGTGACGAATAAATCAACTGGCTGGGAGTTCAACCTTCTCCAAAAGCCCTAATATTTTAATTCTTCAGATTAGTAGTTATCAGCTTGGAAGGCCCAGAAATCTGATCCCTTAAGGAATCAGGTGAGGGGAGGATTCAATTCAATTTAATGCATGAGAGACAAAATAGAGGATAGAAAGCTAAACCTGGAGTCAAGAAAACCTAGGTCACTTTAATTCTCATGGCTGTGATCAAATTTCTAATAGTAAAAAATGCAGATAAATTGCTGATCATCATGTATGATGAGAATTATTTCAATACTGAGAATTCTTTTATTGATGAAATCACAGGTCTGGGCATATTCAATTCCTTCCCTGCCCTCAATCCCAATACATATTAAGCATGATAATAATAAACTCTTGGTAAAGAGACTAGTGTACTAGAGAAGACTGGTTGCCTCAGTGAGGGACCATGGGTAGCATCAGAGGTCTGGAACACAGGGCAAAAGCAAGTTTAGAAAAGAGGACCTGTCAAAGACAGGACTGCTTTCTATTCTTTTCTCATCTTTAGTTTCTCTACCTTTATCTGGGATCTTCACCAGAGAACACATAACTTCCATGGAAGACAATCTTTGGCTTAAATAAAATAAATATTCAAAGACAAATCACCAAGTCCAAATGGAGTGTTTGTATTACTGAAGAAATTCTTTCCCAGGGTGCATTTTTAAAAATTAAAGAAATAATCATGAAGGAAAATGAACATTATGATGTACTCAGAGGGAAGTCAAACGTGATCATTGTCCTACAACTATTTGCAATCTGAAGGAATCACAGATTCATCAAATATTAGAACTAGCCGGCAGCCTACAGACCATTGTCTATTCTTCCCACCTGAAGATGAAGTAACAGATGTGAAATGACTTTAGTGAGATGACTATCTCTGGATATTTTGAATCCATGTTGGGGGAACAACCAAAGACATATTTTTTTCTTCTGGAAAAAAAAAAAACCACAAACGAACAAGGAAATCAATGTTCTGTACATTATCACTGTGCTTCCTCTGCCTCCTCCCTCCATTCTTATGGCTTCTTTCTCTCATTCCTGAATTCCTCCCTAAACCTCTATTTTGAAAAAGGGTTCATACCAACCATACTTCATTCTCCTGTCTTCTCCACCATGCATCCCACAGGTGCCTTAACCTTCTCCCTCCCCCCACTTTTTTTTCTCATTTCTATTTTATGCAATTCAACAATTAGAATGTAAGCACCTTGTGGCTAGGGATTGCTTTTCTTCTTTTCTTATTCCCAGCACTTGTCATGTGCCTGGTACATAGTAATTGCTTAATAATTACTTGTCACCTTTCAGAATTGGTGCTGCATAATGGATAGGGGACACTGGCTTTGGAGACAAGAAGATCTGGGTTCCAGTCCCTCCATAGGCACTTAATAGTTGTGTGACCAAGTCACTTAAGCTATCTGTTTTCTTAGCTATAAAATGGGAAAAATTATAGATATAACACTTCAAAGGGTTGTGTGAGGTTCAATTGAGCCAATGTATGTTAAAGTGCTTTATAAAACTCAAAGCACGATATAAATACCAGCTGTCATTACTTGTTCCTTAGGTCATTTACACATACGAAGTTAGTTTAGGAAAATAAAAATAGATCATTTCTAACTTCATTTACTCATAAAATTTTCATGTTGGCATATTAAATTTTAAAAAGGATTGTCTAGTCAGACAACTACAAAATTAATTTAATTTACTTTTGAATGTTTTTAATTTTGTTACAAATGGAGCTGCAAGCTGCTGACCTTTAAGAAATATGGCATCTCTTAGTTTTTTTCCAGTTTATGAAAAGGAGGCAAATTTTGAGAACAGAAGAAACCATCAACATTATAGTAAAACAAAGTCAATCACCATATTTTTGCTGGACTTTGTGTCCTCCATTCTGTTAAGCAGATGTAGGGGTAATAATCATTTCCTGAAAAGGAGATGAAGGAGAAAAAGAAAAAAACATCCCAAATTCATTGAATGTTTACAATATGGAACTTTGTATATTCAGTGCAAATTTTGACCTCCATTAGTTGTTCTTGCTTTTTCTGATAGTTTTATTCCCCAAAGTCTACCAAAGGATTTTTGGCTTAGAATGTTGAACCTCACTCTTCACTACATCATATAAACATATTGAGAAAAATACTTTGTGTAAGACGCTGTTTAGGGTCCTGGGGGGCATGCAGAGATAAAAAAGCCAGAGTCCTTATCTTCACGGAGTTAATAATCAGATAGACAATATATTATGCACACAAACAAATATGATAAGAGAAGCACAGATAAGATGCTATGGAAGCTCATAGAAGAGAAGGAGTACTTCTCATTTAGGGCCTCTTTAACCTTGTTATTGAGAGAATCAACAGATAAAGGCTCAACTTAGAATTAGGAAGACCTAGAATTTGAATACTGCCACTTTTATACACAGGCAATTCATTTAACCTCCTTTGGGCTTAGTTTTCTCATTCATATAATAGTTGTGTAATATAATTTGTTCAATAATAACTATGATAGGAATCTCACATGAATGTCGTAAGGTTCGAGTTCATTTGTGTCAAACTATTGGCCAGTGTTAAAATTATCAAATAAATATCAGCTGTTATTATTCCAAAAACATGGACAATAACTACCTATTCAAACTGCAAATAAATTTTTTATAATAAATAGAATCTTCATTTTGTGATTTGAGCATATCCAGCCTCAGTGAAGTCGAGATGGCTTTGTATTCCTCTCTTGCCCTGGACTTTTGTGATTCAAGAGCACAAAGATACAGTAATTTTCTTAAAAATCAAGGCAAATCTTTGAACCAAAGTAAATTTGGGGAAATAAAGGCACTTATTAAAACTTGTTTCTTACCTTATCTTGCCGAAAGCTCAGAGTCAAGTGTAAACCTGGAATCTGGAATATGTAGTTACTGGAAAATCTCTTAGCAAGCATAGCAAATACAGAACAAGCATTCTTTGCATACTTAGCAATGACATCCAAATGGGTTATTAACATGCCTGGGTTAATGAGTGCCTCAGAGGGATTCTTAGGCATAAGAAGTGTGGTGATGGAACCTAAAAGGCATTCTTTTTTATTTCAGTGCTGATGCCCTAGAGCTTGGGGTGAGTTGGGGTGTTTATTTTTGAATCAGATGGTGAACAGTACTGAAAGTTTCATGTACATATAGTTCATTTTTTGCCTCCCACTCTTACTTTTGCTAATGCCATTCTTAAGCTTGGAATATTTCCCTTCCTTACCTTCTTGCTTCAATCTGTCTAAATCTTACTTATTTTTCAAGATTCAAATCAAATTACATATCCTTCATGAAACCTTATCCCTTTCAAGTTCATAGGGATCTTGAACCAAACTCTTATGAACTTCTCATATAATAGTTTATATTTTCCCCCATATATGTCTTATATGCTCCTTAAGAACTGTAGCTATGTTTAACTATCTTCATTGTGAACACTATCATTAAAACAATAATAATGATGATAATTATAATAATAGATGACAGTTAAATAGCAGTTTAAGATGTACATACGTCATCTAATTTAACGCTACCTAGAAACGCTGTGAAGTAGGTGATATGATATAGCAGCAAGCACCCCGGCATACCCAGGATGGCCTGATAGTACAGGCTTTTAAAGGAAAACAATTTTCTTTAAATACATTCGCTAATTTAGGGGAAAAGTTGGCGCCCTGAATGTCAGAGAAAATACAAGCAGAGAAATTAGCATGAAGACCAACAGACAGGGCCCTGACTGCCTGGATCAAAGCAATATTGCTATATGCTTTGCACACATCACTGGATGGAGGAAGCCTTTACATCTGAGCAGTCATAGGGGTCTGAATATTTGGCTACTCAGAGTCTGTCTCAGACAGGAAATCAAAATATTCTTCTCATAAGTGAGCCCCCAAAGCAAAATACCAAATCAGAGTATATATACACTTCTGAGAGCCAGAAGGCATCACAACTCTCATGATTCAGTACCTAATCAACTTAGTACCAACAAGTATGAAAGCCTTCCTACAAGCAAGCTTCCCCTAAGCAAGCTTCCTACCCCCAATGGGCTCTGTGACTCAGGATGTATCACAGCTGTGAGCTAGCCAGAGGTCAAAGTAGGTCACATAGGTCGGGGGAGATCTTCATATCCCATTAACATTACATATGATTTCCCCAATTTTACACACAAGGAAATTGAGGTTTAGGGGAATTATGTGGGCCAAGAATCATTCAGCTAGTCTGAAACATAATTTGATCCCACATCTTCCTGACTCTAAGTTCATAGCTCTGTTCACAATACTATGCTAACTTCTCTTTATAATCTATATTTAAAGGAATTTAACACAGTACTTTGGGCTGCATTAGACACATACTGTCCTTGCAATGAATGAATGAATGAGAAAAAGTACACTGGTGGGGAGGGTACCTTGTGTCCTTCCTTCTTCAGTAAGTTAGGTATCCAGCTCACAGTTTTTCTCTCTCTCTCAACTCCTGCCATCATAATAGGGGACTTTCCATATTGATTCTCCCTCAAATACCCTAACCACTCAGTTCCTCAGCTTACCTTCTGTGAGCTATTCCACCACTCCACTTTAGCCAAACATAAAGATGGTCATATCCTTGATCTTGCCATCACCTACAAACGTACCTTCTCTACTTTCGAGAATTCTGAAATCTCTTTATCTGTCCATAATTGATTGGCTTTTCACTTCTCCTTCTGCCTTTCCTTAGAAAATTCTACTCTTCATCTGCATTGTCACCTCCAATTCCTTGGCCCCTCAATTTTCTCCCAGACCACCTCCCCTGCATTATTAATCACTGTCTCTTCTTCTCCCTACCTTGACCCCTTGGTGAATCAATTCAACTCTACCCTGTCCTCTTCTCTTCAATACCTAGCCCCTTTATCATATTGCTAATTATGCTTAGTCAAACCTCAGCCTTGGATCACTCCCACTAATCATCAGTTTTGCTCCTACGCACATGCTGCTGAATGAAGGTGGAGAAAATCATGCAAGCATTCTGAATGGGTCCACTCTAAGTTGATGTTATACAACTTCAATTGGATCCTCACTGCTGCATGGCAATCCTACTATACCTCCCTGTGAACTTACCATCTTACTCTCCACAGTGAATTTTCCAAACCTTTTTATCCCCTTAAACCTCCCATGACTCCCCCTCCCCCATTCTCTCACTTAAGAATCTTGCCTCATATTTTACAGAAAAAATTGAGGCCATTCACTCACTCTTGGACTCACTCTAATTGTCCTTCCTCATCTCCTATCACTCAGATGCCTTCTACCAAATTTTGCTCCTTTACCCCATCTGACATGATAAAGTGCCCTCAATCTTTACCAAGGTTGACTCCTTTACTTATTCAAGTGATCCCACTGCATTGTCTCCTCCAACAGATTGCCCCCTCTGTGAGCCTTTCTCTTTTACTTATTTTTAATTTGTCCTTCCCTATTGGCTCTTTTCTTACTGCCTACAAACATGACCATATCTCCCTCAGCCTGAAAAAAAAAACCAGCCCTCCCTTGATTCTTCCATTTTTGATAACTATCATCTGATCTCTCTTTTTCCCCTTGAGCTAAACTCCTTGAAAAGGCTGTCTATAATAGATGCTTCCAGTTTCTTTCTTCTTGCTTTCTTCTTAACCCCTTTATAATTTGGCTTTTAAGTTTATCATTCCACCAAAACTGTTCTAACCAAATTTACTAAAAATATCATATTTGACAAATCCAATGACTTTTTCTCAAATCTTATCTTCCTTGACCTCTCCATGGCCTTTGACAAAGTTGATCACTCTCTCTTTTTGATCCTCTCTTCTCTTTAGATTTTCAGGACACTGCTGGGCCATCACCAGTTGTCTTGACTTATGTCTTCACACTGGACTCAGATGACTCTTGAGGAGAGAGTGAGGCTGATGACTTTGCATAGCTCTGCCTCACTGAAATCCAATTCACCCACAAGTTAAGACATCACTCTCATGATCTCATTAGTCTTCTTTGAGAAGTAAGGACGAACAACAAACAGGTTCTCCTTCTACATATCTGACCATTACTTCTCTGTCTCTTTTGCTAGATCCTCTTCCATATCATGCCCTCTAACCACAGGTGTCCCACAGGGTTCTGTTCTGGGATGTCTTTGCTTCTCCTTATGTACTTCTTTATTATTTGGTGATCTCATCAGCTCCCGTGGACTTAATTACCATATCTATATTGATGATCGCAACTTTACCTATTCTGCCCCAAATGTCTGCTGATCTGCAAATCTCAAATCTCCAACTATCATTCAGACACTTCAATATGTCTAAAAAGGCACTCAGCTTTTCCCCTAAAACCTTCCCCCTCCTACCATCCATATATAGGGCAAAACTATTCTCTCAGTCCCTCAGGCTTAAAATCTAGGAATCATCCTAGATTCCTCACTATTTGTCTCCCCCCAGATCCAGTTTGTTGCCAAGGTCTATTTCACTTTTGCAACCTCTGTTGTATACTCCGCTTTCTCTCTTCTGACACTGTCACCACTCTAGTGCAGGTGATCTCCCCTCACACCTGGATAACTGCAATAGCCTGCTGGTGGATCTGCTCCAGCTCTCTCCTCGCTTCAACCTATCCTCCATTCAGCCACCAAAATTATTTTCCTTAAGTGCAGGTCCGATCATGTCTTGATCTTATTCAATAAACTCCAATGTCTCCCTATTGCCTCCAGGATAAAACATAAAATGTTCTGCTTGGCCCTCAAAGTCTTTCATAAGCTACTCTCCTCCTAACTTTCCAGTCTTCTTATACCTTACTTCCTGGCATATACTCTTCAATCCAGTGACACTGCCCCCCCCCGCACTGTTCCATGATCAAGACACTACATCTCTCAGCTCCAGGCATTTTCTCTAGCTGTTTCTTGTTCCTGAAACACTTTCCCTCCTCTGTTCTACCTCTTGATCTTCTTAGCTTCCTTTAAATCCTAACTAAAATCCCATCTCCACAGGAAGCCTTCCCCAAACCATCTTTATTCTAGTGCCTTACTTCTGTTAATTATCTTTCATTTATCCTGTAGGTACACACACAGATACACACACATATGCATATATGTACACATATATAAATATGCATACACACAGACACACAGATAGACACAGATATTATATATCTATATCTATATATACATACTATATCTATGTCTATATATACATCCACCCTTCCACATATATATGTAATTTGTTTGCATGTTGTCTCCCCCATTAGATTGTAAGCTCCTTGAAAGCAGGGGTTGTCTTTTGCCTCTCTCTCTCTCTCTCTCTCTCTCTCTCTCTCTCTCTCTCTCTTTCTTAATCTCTGGTGTTTAGCACAGTGTCTGGCACATAGTAGGTGCTTAATAAATATTGGCATGGATAAATAAATTTGTTTGAATTTGCTTCATCACCAAGTAGTGGTTCAAAGGATTAAAAAAGTTACACATTTCCCTTGCTTCTTGTCTATTCTCATCCATTTTTATCTCACTTTCAGAATTGAAATTAGTTACCCAATCATCCCTGAAAATTGATATTTTTAACATTTTATAATGTTAAAATTTGTTAAACATTTTAATAACTGCGAACAAGTCTAAATGATCTCTAAGCATGTTGTGCAGTAAAAAAGATAATGAGGAGCTAGGTTCAAATCCTAAATCTGACATTTATTACCTCTGTGACCTTGAGCAAGTTACTTAATCTCCTTTAACCTCAGTTCCTCATCTAGAAAAATGAGAGGGCTGGACTAAGTGGACTATAAGGTGCCCTGAATCTCTATTTCACAACATATTATGAATATAAAAGAATGGTAATTACACTCTCAGAGAGTCATAGGTGAAGAGGATGGTCAAGTTTTGTCCAACTCTATTGAGAACAGAATAAGAATTGAAATGGACTTAATCTTAAAAGTAGGAGTATTCAAATAAACAGCAATTCATTTTCATTCATTCAGCCTGTGTATATTTTTAATTAATTAATTTTTAGTTTTTAACATAAACTTCCACAAGATTTTGAGTTCCAAATGTTCTCCTAATCTCTACCCTTATCCCACCCCAAGACAGCATGTATTCTGATTCCCCTTCCCTCAATCTGTCTTCCATTCTATAAACCCCCTCATACCCTTCCCTTCTATTTTCCTGTAGGGCAAGATAGATTTCTACACTCCATTACCTATATATCTTATTTCCCAGTTGCAGGTGAAAACAATTTTTAACATTAATTTTTAAAACTTTGAGTTCCACATTCTCTCCCTTCCTGCCTCCTCATCCACCCTCATTGAGAAGGCATGCAATTTGATATAGGTTATACGTGTGTACTCATGCAAAACACTTAAATAACAGTCATGTATGTTTCCCTCCATCTATCCCACCCCCCCCATTTATTCTATTCTCTCCTTTGACCCTGTCTCTCTTCAAAAGTGTTTGTTTCTGATTACCATTTCTCCTCCCTTCTATCATCTCTCCCCTGTCTTATCCCCTTCCCTTCCTACTTTCCTGTAGGCTAAGATAGATTTTCATACTCGATTGAATGTGTATGTTATTCCCTCCTTAAGCCAAATCTGATGACAGTAAGGTTCACTCATTCCCTCTCATCTCCCCCCTCTTCCATTGTAAAAGCTTTTTCTTGCCTCTTTTGTGTGAGATAATTTACTCAATTCTGCCACTCCCTTTCTCTTTCTCCAAGTACATTCCTCTCTCACTCTTTAATTTATTTTTAGATATCACTTCATATTCAACTCACCCTGTGCCCTCTATCTAAGTGAGGGTGTGTGCATGTATGTATGTATGTATGTATATATGTATGTATGTATATATATACATATATGTATATATATAGGTGTGTGTATGCATGTGTATGCATGTATATATGCATGTATATTCTCTCCAACTACCCTAGTACTGAGAAAGATCTCATGGGCTACAAATATCATCTTTCCATGTAGGAATGTAAACAGTTCCACTTTAGTAAGTCCCTTATGATTTCTCTTTCCTGCTTACTTTTTGACACTTCTTTCAAGTCTTGTATTTGAAAGTCAAATTTTCTATTTAGCTCTGGTCTTTTCATCAAGAATGCTTGAAAGTCCTCTATTTCATTGAATATCCATTCCCCTCTTCCCCGAAGTATTATCCTTAGTTTTGCTGGGTAGGTGATTCTTAGTTTTCATCTTAGCTCCCTTCACCTCTGGAATATCATATTCTAAGCAATCTGATCCCTTAATGTAGAAGCTGCTAAATATTGTGTTATCCTGGTTGTGTTTCTACAATACTTGAATTGTTTCTTGCAGTAATGCTTGCAATATTTTGTCCTTGACCTGGGAACTCTGGAATTTGGTTACTATAGCCCTAGGTGTTTTCCTTTTGGGATATCTTTCAGGATATGATTAGTGGATTCTTTCAATTTCACTTTCCTCTTTGCTTCTAGAATATCAGGGTAGTTTTCCTTGACAATTTCTTGAAAGACGATGTCTAGGCTCTTTTTTTTTTTTTTGATCATGGGTTTGAGGTAGTCAAATAACTTTTAAATTCTCTCTCCTGGATCTATTTTCTGGGTCAGTAGTTTTTCCAATGAGATATTTCATACTGTCTTGTATTTTTTCATTCTTTTGGTTTTGTTTTATAATTTCTTGATTTCTCATAAAGTCATTAGCTTCCATTTGCTCCATTCTAATTTTTAAGGAATTATTTTCTTCAATGAGTTTTGAATCTCCTTTCCATTTGGCCAATTCTGCTTTTTAAGGCATTCTTCTCCTCATTGGCTTTTTGGAGCTGTTTTGCCACTTGGGTTAGTTTATTTTTTAAGATGTTATTTTCTGCAGCATTTTTTGGGTCTCCTTTAGCAAGCTATTGACTCATTTTTCATGATTTTCTTGAATCATTCTCATTTCTCTTCCCAGTTTTTCCTCTACTTCCATACTTGATTTTCAAAACCATTTTTGAGCTCTTCCATGGCCTGAGACCAATTCATATTTTTCTTGGAGGCTTTGGATGTAGGAGCTTTGATTTTGTTGTCTTCTTTTGGTTGTATGTTTTGATTTTCCTTGTCACCAAAGTAAGATTCTAAAGTCTGATTTTTTT
>JAQQSZ010009654.1:0-12715 GCA_028646595.1 Phalanger gymnotis
GCAATTTGGCTTTCTTTTTTAATCAAATTAACCAATAAATTATCTAGTTTATAGGTTCCTCCCCCAAAAATACAGCTCTTAGATTTATTTAGTAGTTCAATTGTTTTCTTACTTCAAGTGTTATTAATCTCTCCTTTGATTTTTTGAGGATTTCCAATTTGGCTTTTAGCTGGTTATGTTTAATTTGTCCTTTTTCTAGTTTGATTTTTTTAGTTGAATATCCAATTCATCAATCTGTTTTTTCTCTATTTTATTGACATAAATATTTAGATATATAAATTTTCCCCTAAGTACTTCTTTGGCTGCATCCCATAAATGTTTGTATGTTGTTTAATTGTTGTCATTTTCTTTAATGAAATTATTGATTATTTCTATGATTTGATCTTTTATCCAGTCATTCTTTAGGATTAGATCATTTAGTTTCTAATTAATTTTAATCTATGTTTCCACAACCCTTTATTGAATGTATATTTTTATACAGAATGCATTTTTATTGCATTATGATATGAAAAGGATGCATTCAATATTTCTGCTTTTCTGCACATAGTCAATTTTTGTGTTGGTGCCATGTACTGCTAAGAAAAAGGTATATTCCTTTTTAAATCCATTTGATTTTCTCCAGAGGTCGATAATATCTAACTTTTCTAAAATTCTATTCACCTCTTAACTTCTTTATTCACTCTTTTTGTTTTGTTTTTAGTTTTGGGTTTTGTTTTGTTTTTTGGCTAGAGTTATCTAATTCTTAAAGAGGAAGGTTCAGGTCGCACACTAGTGCGGTTTTACAGTCTATTTGCTCTTGTAACTTGTTTAACTTTTCCTTTAAGAATTTGGAAACCATACAATTTGGTGCATATATGTTTAGTATTGATAATACTTCATTATCCATGGTACCTTTCAGTAAAATTTAGCTTCCCTGCTTATCCCTTTTAATTAGATCTATTTTTACTTTTGCTTTGACTGGGATCATGATCGCTACACCTGTTTTTTTTTCTTCTATTTATTTAATTTTCCCCAATTACATGTAAAATAATTTTAACATTCATTTAAAACATTTTTTTGAGTTCTGAATTCTCTCTCTCCTTCCCTCCCTCTTCCCCTCATTGAGAAGGCAGGAAATTTAGTGTAGATTATATATGTGCTGTTATGCAAAAATATTTCCATGTTAGTCATGCTGTAAAAAAATAACACACCAAAAACCCCAAAACAACAACAAGAAAAATAAAGTAAAAACAAAAGCGTGTTTTGATCTGCATTCAGACACCATCAGTTTTTTCCTCTGATGATAGATATTTTTCATCATAAGTCCTTTGGAATTGTCTTGGATCTTGGTATTGCTAAAAATAGTTAAGTCATTCACATTTGGTCATCCTATAATATTGCCGTCCATGTCACTGGCATGGTTATTATTGATATTTGTGGAAAAAATTATAAGGAAAAGAACAACAGAGTAATATTGGGTCACTCTGCTTTGGATTTTAGCAGGGTCAGCAGTCATAGAAAGCAACCAGTCTCCTTCTGACCATGTTCCTCTGGATAAGCATGTTACACCACTCTACTTCCCCACTTGTTTGTAGGGCCTACAGTAGATTGCAGCCTAATCTATAATCACAATGGAGTAGAGTGGGAAACCATATTGCAGATAGCTTTCCAATTGTATGAATACTGAGGGTGTTGGATTCAACAAGCTCTAAGACATCTTCTCATTTTAAATCTACCATCCCAAGAATCAAATACTCGATAATGTCATTTGGGCTTGGAAATATATCTGAAACTGTTAGTGCTTATGAGGTACAGAGGGAAAATTACTGGGCATTTGACAAACTGAAAGATCTTCATGTATTTATAACAAGAACTCAATGGAAAATTGGATATAAAACTCAATATAAAAGATCCAGAAGAAATATAAGGAAATCATTAAATTCTAATTATAAGGCACTGATTAAGGTCAAACTCTTTACTTATAGTATTTGAAAATGTTATCAGTATTTTTAAAACTTATCATTACTAATGTAGTTTGAAAGAAAGGTTGAGGATGAATTGTGTATGATGGGGTGATTTAAAAAAAACAAAATTCGGTAGGAAAGGTAAAAGGGAGCAATTATCTCATAAAAAGGGGGCATGAAAGGAAGAAGTAATTTAGAAGAAGCAGGTGGGTGTGGTGGGCTGATAACATTGGAACCTTACTCTCATCTGGGTTGAAGAGGAAATATGTACATCTGGAGAGATTTAGAAGTCTTCTGAACTTCTAGAGAGATGAAAAAACTTGGGGACAGGGTCGGGAGGGACTTTTACAAGAGGGTATAGATTAAAGACTAGGAGAGGAGAGAAGATAAGGGAGGGACTTTCAGAGAGGTAGGTAAACAAAAGAAATGGAAGGAGAAGGAAATGACTTAGATTCCTAACTCTACCTCACACCACCTAGTTGATCTTGAATAAGTCACTTTTTCTAAGCCCCATTTTCCTCATCTGTGAAATGAGTCAGTTGGACTAGATGAGATCCAAGGTTTTTTTCAGCTCTAGATTTCTGTTGAGGAGTTAAATCAACAAAACATGACAACTAATTACCTACATGGGAGGAGAGAGAGAGAGAAGAAGAGGGGGAGGGAGAGGGAGAGAGAGAGGGAGAGAGGGAGAGAGAGAGGGAGAAAGAGAGAGAGAAAGAGAGAGAGAAGAATCAAGCTTAAACCCAACATTGCAAACCTAGATGACTGGAAGGATAGAGAAGGAACAAATTAGGAAAGCAGATGATTAGTTCCACTTGGCAGGTGTTGAGTTTGATTAGGCTATTGACTATAAAATTGGAAATGCCCAACAGGTATTTGGTGACTTGGACTGAAAGTCTGGAGACTAGAGATGGCTGTAGATCTGAGAGTCATCTGCATAGAGATTGGAGCTATAGAATCACAGAGAAAAAGAGGAAAAAATGACCAAGACAGTGTTTGGAGACAACTTTGGTTGGCAGGCAAGACATGGATGTTGGCCCAACAAGAGACTGCAAAGGGTGGTCAGAAAGGCAGGAGGGAAACCAGGAGATAAGTGTCCTCATTAAGGATAGTGTGGTCCCCTCTATCAAATGGGACAGGGAAGTCAAATTAGATAATATCTACGAAGCACTTAGCACAATGTCTGGCACATAGTAGGCACTATATAAATTCTAGTTATGATGATCTAGTCTCATAATCCAATTCAATCCCATAAACTTATTAGGCACTTGCAATTAATAAAGTTAATAAAAAGATAATTCCTATCCTCAACAAGCTTACAATCTAAAGGTGGAGACAACACTCAAAAAAGGCAGGAAAGGGGTGGGGAAGGAACACCAGGCAATACCGGGGATGAGGGTGTCTTGTGCCAGGGAGTTGAAAGCAAACAGGGCCACAGATGAAAAGTGATCTGAGAGTCCAGTTTCTGCCTTCCATAAAGGAAGGCATTGGGAGGCATTTGGTAGTCTGCCCTCCAGTCCTCCAGAGGTGAAAGGAGGCTGTAAAAGATGAAGTCCTAACTCAAGTCCAAAGCTTAGTTTTAGCAGCATGGAGAGTGATGATGATGATGATGATGATGATGGTGGTGGTGGTGGTTGTGGTGGTGGTGGTGGTGGTGGTGGTGACAGTGATGGTGAGGATGATGATAATGTCGAGAAAAATGAGGATTCTTCAGGGCAGGCAGTAGATCATGGTAGTACTCATATGAAAAGGAGTTTTCAGGCCAAGCTAGGAGTTGGCAGCATTGAATCAACAGCAATAGAATAATGAGGGAACCTCCTGTACCAAATTAATGATTTGATTCAAGAATTGCAGGACATAGACTTGAGGAAGATTAGAGCCCAGACCCTTAATGGATAAGAGTAAACCTTGATTTTGACTTTTTCAATCACTGTGCATCACTTAGACTGTACAGGTCTAGGTGGAAGTAGGTTGCATAACTGTCTGTTTTCCTTGACTTCTTTCTCCATATATAGAGCAGTGGAAGACTTCAACTTCAGGTTAATTGTGTAGGCCTGCCTCTAGGGATGTGAAACTGTGTGTAGGCTCTCTCATTTATATTGGACTTTCTCACACAAGCCCTGCTGAGACCCTGTGTAGTACTCTTTTAGAGGCCAAGTTCACAGGTAAAGCTTAGGTATATAAACTAGAGAGCTTGAGTCATTAGGGTCTCATAGTCGTTAAGGAGACATAAGAAAAGGGGCTTCTCCTATGACATCTGTGCATACAGGCTGCATGCCTATATACCTCCTGAGAGAGCTAGATATGAAATGTATGATGGCACATCAAATGGGTGTGCAAGCATGTGGAGATATGGAAGATCCTTCATTTTGTCATGAAGGATTCTTGGTAGCCCTCACTCTGGTATATGGTTTTGTGTCTGGTCCGATGTATTCTGTGACTAAGTTCAAGAATCCTATAAGGAAGGTAAGGCTGCTTCCCATCCACCTCCATGAAAACTTTCTATAGTTTTCAACTTTATTACAGCCTTACCTCTTCTCTAACAGTAGGGCACTGTCATACTGGTGGTGAGATACTGAATTAAATGATCTGCCTCCTCCTCTATGCATGATCCTAAGTAGAATGCCACCTCCTCAAGGGCAGAGACCCTCACTTTGGCCTCTGTATTCCTGGTGCCTGGCATAATGCCTGACACAAAGTAGGCACTTAGTATATGCTTGATCTATGACAAGGGATAAAAAGTATTCTCCTATGTCTAGACTACTCTATTCTTTGCAGTACATATCAATGACCATATGTCCTCCACCTATCACACCAATGGCCAGAGAAGAAAACAACACCCCCCCTGACATTGGAGCAAGGCTCCATTCATTCACCTGTCTATTTATTCATCTATTCATTCATCTACCTCTAGATCTACAATACTTACAATTAGGATTACTGGATGCTTTGTTTACTGCTGCTTAATTTTGTTTTCCTGAATCCCATTCACGCTGCCACTCAGAGAAGTCTGGCTATCATTAATTTCTGAATGGTGACATCCACTCATCTCTTCTCATCCCCCATTTCTCAAATAACCATCCCAACAGAACTGGAAGAACTGGAATGCCACCCCAGCCACCAATACTTTACAATTATGATCTCATTTGAGCCGTACAACAACGTTGAGAGGCAAGTGCTGCTATTATCCCCATTTTGCAGATGAGAAATCTGAGGCAAACCTAAGCTAAGTGATTTGTCTAAGGTCACACAGCCCGTAAACATCTGAGGTTAGATTTGAATTCAGGTTTTCCCAACTCCAGGCCTGGCACTGCACCATCTAGCTGCCTCAGTTATGTGAGTATCTCTGAGTTCCCTCAATTTGTGGATTTTATGATTCTACCACTCCTTCATGTGTTAGTTTCTTGGATATAGTTCCCAGTTTTGTTCTCTGGATCTCCCAGGTTGGTAGCTCTGTTCCTTTCATTTGAAGGATCTCTTTATCCAACCCATCACTTCTCTCAGCCCCAATAAAATTGGTCTCAGAGACATCCTGAGGTCTTCACAAATAATAGTGAATCCACAAAGGAGCTGAGAAAATACCCTATAAACCACAACCAGTTAGATCACGGATTTAGAACTAAAAGTGACCTTAGAAGACATATAGTATGACCATCTCATTTTACTGATGAAGGCCAGTTTGTATGTGACTGAAGTGAGTAGGCAGAAGAGCTGGGATTAGAACTCAGGTCCTCAGATTAACTCCATATTTAGAACTGAGGCTATCTACATGTGGACGACAATTAAATACAAAGAAGGAAAGACTCAGGAAGATGGTCTTCCACCCTGCCTCAGTTTCTTTATATGCCTGGATCCTACAACAGATGAGAGTTTGGGGCATAAAATGAAATGTTCAATTAAACTTGACTAAGAAGAGAATTGTGTTAATTCAACTTAACTGTCACAATGTTGTTGTTTTTTAATTGCAAACATTTTTAGGAACAAGAAATTAACATACCAAAAATATTCTGCAAACTTTGGACAGACATAGAGTAGTGGATTTGATTTATCATAGCAACAACTGACTGGTAATGAATTTAGAGGTATGTCATCATTCTTTCTGCATTTGAGTATATCCGTTAGTTCTTTGTGAAACTGGTCATTTTTGGAGCCTAAACGGGAGAACCAGCCTGACTTCAATTATGTGTTTATAGGAGCTATAGAGACCCTGACCTGTGATTTCACTGGGAACTGAATCTACCAGGAAGTGACTTGCTCAGGGTCACACAGGTACATGCATCAGATCTTCTGAACACTAAGGTTGGTCCCCTACTACTCTACCAAATTTTCCTTCATTGATGATTTTGCCTCAGATGGACTTTGATAATGTGCTTTCCCTCTCTGATCCTTGTGCCATGACTCTTCCAACATTAAACTATTCTCTTTGGACATCTCATTCAAATTCATGTTTTCACTGAAAAATAAGAGCGGTTATCCCACAACCAGGTCAAGTGGAGACTGTAATGACGTATGTGTTATTTTCTCCTTCATGTCTCTTTCTTGCACATAAACTGAACTGTAATAGATAGAATGTGAATAGCAGACAATTGTTTTTTCAATTAATTAAAAAATATTTTTAGAAAACAAAGGTGAGGCACTAGGGATGAGATTTCCATTCTGTGTGTGAATGCAACTTGTCCATAGAAACTGAAACGCTTTGAGGGAAGAGGACAACAGATTGAATATGGTCCATTTCTTGCTTGACATACTGAATGTGTTACCCATAGCTGTGGTATCAAAACCCAAGAATTGGAATTTGTATATAAAGGATTTTTATAAAGATATACGAGGAATACACAAAACAGACACAAACAAAAATAATTTAACTTTTAACCTCCAATATAAAAATGTAATTGAGAAAGAGAAGTTTTATTAGGGCAATTTTTTACTTTATTTTTCCATACAGCAAAGTCAACTATTGCAATAATAATAAAATAAGCATAAAAACAAATTGCAGCCAAGGACAGAATACATAATTCAAAGCAACTACAAGCAAAAGGAATTCTGTGATTACATAATAGTAAAACCAAGCACGTCTGTCCTTTCAGCAGATGAAAGCTGTGGGTTGCCGATAAGTGCAACGTCGTCATCACCTGATTGGTGTGACTGTTGGATAATACCAATGAAACCGTAGCCAAATAGCGCCTAGTTCATGACTTTTAAATTACAGCGTGATTAGCAACGTTGTTTTGAGTGCTTCTGATTCTGAACATTAAAACTGTAAAATTTGAGATTGGTTTGTCTGTTTTCACCTGCTAAAAGAACAGCTCACTAATAGCAATAAAAAACAATCACATAACAATAGCTACGGTGTGCTGTTTGGTTTGCCTGTTCATGATTTTTAACTTTTTGTGAGAGTCAATACTCATTTTGAAGATTTTTGTTTTGTGAACAATAAACCACTGAAATTGTCAGAAACTGGTTTGAATAGTATATATTCTTAATATAGTTCTCTTTATTTTTTGATAGTTTAAACATGCAGTAGTTTTGAATAATGTAAGGACTATCTGATCCATGATTTCACCATAATGGTTGAAATAAGTACCTGCTATTTTTGGCAATGATCTTCAGGCATATTGGGACCAGTGGAGCGGTTGTCAGTCATGAGATCTTGGAAGGATGGCCTATCTTTCCAGCTGAAAAAATCCTGGCAAACTACAAGCTGTCCACAAAAAGCAAAGCCACTTTTTTGGGAGGGGTTTGGAGTGCTAACTCTGCCACTTTTGCAAGCAATTTTGCTCAGCCTGTCATTTTTTTTATTAGCCTTAACAAAACTCCTTGTAATTATAGACGTTTTTATTCAAAATAAGATCTCACTATTATACAGGTTTCTCTCTTTTTTTTTTTTGACTATATACAGAAGTGCAAAAAGTCAACCTTCTTTCCTCAACGTTCCAACACGGTAAGCTGCAGCATAATCAACCCTCAAGAGTTTGCACACACTAAAATTCTTGTTACGTAAACTTTTGAGTATTTGGATTATCAACAAAAAGTCCCTTGATCTATCGATTATGCAGCTTAATTATAACAAGGCCTGATATTCAGGGATTTCAAAAAATATTTAAACAATACTTTAACATTTGAAATGGATACAGTAGAAAATAAATTTTATTCTAATATCTAGGATCTAGATTTTCTTATAATAACTAATTACAAACAAAATAAATCATCAAAATATTACTCAATTGTCTGCCAGGATTGTTGCTATAGCAACAACTTAACTTCTTACTTAGCAATGATTATATAATTATAAGATATCCATATAAAAGATCTTTGTTCTTTTAATGAAAACTAGACAAGAACTAACAATGACTGACATTCTTATACTGTAATATTAAATCCGTAAAATATAAATCATTTAGTTTAACAATTATACGAATCCTTATATGACACTACATGTAATTCAAAACTGAGTATGTTATGAAAGAAAAAAAACCTATATTTTATATTTTGAAAATTCATCAGTAAAATCTAATAAAACAAAATTTTATAAACTGAAATGGTATTCAATTGTTAATAGAAAATGAAAACAATTTTAATAAATGTAGGAAATTAAAATCTACCTTTTAACAAGGAAAATAAGTAATATTCTATAATGAAACTAACTACAATAACATGTGAAGTCACCTAAACTTTCTTAACACGATTGAAATTACATTGATATGGGGTCCAACCCGTAATGTAATAATCTAAGGCTTTAATAGATGTACAGTACAATCAATGAAATCAACACATCATTCTTATACTAGAAAGCGTATCTCTCGAGCATAAAAACTTGCCGTAAACGTGGAAGTATGGAAGGTTCTATAACGGAACCTCCTCCTCTTCCATTCCACACCATACTACTAGTGACCTGGCCCCCAGTTCAGCAATGCTCAGAATTGCTGAACAGGCAAAAAATTATACATATACATATATATCTGTACATATACATATATGTATATCCTCTACTAGCTGCAACATCCAAACCACAAAAAAGAAAGAAAAAAGGAATTCCTTTGGATGAATCTATTTTTAAAAACTGAATGCACATCTATATATTTTTTTAATTTTGTAAAAGGCTTTCTAAGGCTATAAGCAGTTAATCAAAACAAAACAGAAACAAAAAAGAAAAAAAAAACACATATAAAATTCACCCAAGTACTTAACCCGCCCAATTACTACTTAATTAAACCTTTACCATTTTTTTAATATTTTGGTTTAACATGCATCCAATGACATTGCTGCTGCCTTCCTCTTTGTTTAGAGTCACCATTTTGAATGTGACTGTAATGAAGAATGGAAACAAAGTGAAACTATTTTTGCAAAGCATTTATAGTCTTTTGACTTTTGACAGAGGCTATAAATAGAAGCAAAACAAGTTCCCCAAACATTGTTTTCTTGTTATTGTGTCTCAGAAATGGCATTTCCCTTTTGTTTTTTGAGTATCATGTTATACAGTATAATATGCATAAATATTACACTACAATGCATTAAAATAATCTTATATATAATCTATATATATCTATCTCTCTATATATCTCCAGTATGTGTGAGTTTTCTGTGTTTATTTGAGAGTTTGTTTTGTGCTGCCTATGGTTACTGTTAAGGTTAAATGGGCCATTTCTGAGACAGCTTTGGTTTCGAAAAAAGAATGGTGCCCTTTGACTGATTGGTATTAGCGAGTAAGCAACAAAACGTGGCTCTGAAAATAATAACACTGAAGAAATAATACTCTACTTTGATGTACAGTCTATGGCACTTCATGAGAATCTTCAACAACATGGTTCTTAAAGCCATGATGTGCTTTAAATATACACAGCTATGGTTTTGCTTGGCACATTCATCTCTGTCAGATCCCTCCCTCGCCACCTCTTACAATCTATTACATTAAAAATATTACTCTTCAACAAAAATGACTGTGCATGCACACTTTCGTCTATAATGGCAATTTTAAATACAAGGTGCACCTTTGTTATTTGTAAACCTTGAAAGAAATAAACTTATTTTTTTAAAAAAATTATATCTTGGTCTACAGACGTACCAATACATGATAGAATCATGGTTACACCATAGTCTGTCTTTTCAAGATGGCGTGAGTATGTAGGAAATTAACTAGGTGGATGCATACCAAAATACATATGCATCTCTCTGTGCTAGAAAAGAGAGACAATGTTGTTCTTTTAGACATTAAGATCACCTCAGCACAAATATCAATTCAATATACAAAGTATCTAGGCAACAGTGTGCAGTGGGTTTCCATGTTGTCTTTTCATCTTGATAACATGCAATAGGTGGATGCTTTACAGCTGAGGGTTTGGCTGGGTGTGTTGCTTGTCAGTATATACATTATGGCTAACGACCTCGTCCTTTATTCTAACCAAGCACACTGTCCTCTTCTCTTTTGTATGATCTATAAAAAAAGAGGGAGGGGAAGAAGAAGAATCGTGTTGAATAAGATGTCTTGGCAGAACCTTCCGTATGCCCCCAATGCATTCCCTGGTGTCTTTTGAAGATTTCATCTGAAAGGATAGGCAATTTGTTGATGTGAAACACATCTGTTTTTACCAGAATGGTCCCAGCATTGTAAACAAGTGAAACCTGGCATGATTCTAGACAGTTTTGCAATCCATGCTCCCAAACTATCTAGGAGTCAGAGACCAAGGTCCCTTAACAATTAGAGAAGGCACACGTGTCACGCCCTTCATAATACTGGTGTTAAGTAAAGCCCAGCCTATACAGAGTTGTGTTTCAGGAAAAATTATTTGACTCCGTGCAATTAGAAATTTATGGAATAATGCACTGTGTTTCAACAAGATACCAATTGTATTAATTAGCTGCTTAATAAGCTCAAGAATAACGAACTTTGGCAGGAAAAAAATACTTTTTTATCACTACAAATAATGTGAATTTTCTTTCTAGAGCTCAGAAAGAAATCTTGGACAAGGTGGGGCCTGCTGGTCTTATACCAACATCCATCAATTAATTAGTAGAGTGGGATTTTTACTGGGGTTCATTGCTTTCAGGAGTTCTTTGCTCATCAAATGAATGTTTTAATCAGCTACCATTAAACACAGTTCAATGGAAGAGTAGACACAGTCAAGTTTATCACTGTTTCTCTGGTCCTTCAGAATAGCAATAGACTTGGGAGATAATCTAAGACACATTGTTTTATAGATGAGGCCATCTGGGAGGCTGACATGACTTGAAGCCAGTAAATAGAAAAAACGCTGCCTTATTGTGTCATGACATATTTGTGCTGGTGTGGTCATCCACATTCTCACAGTAGATCATCCATTTAGCCAGCAAGGTACAATGGACTGTGGGGGTGGGGAGAGGGAGAAGCACGGAGCTCAGAGTCAGGGTCTGCTCTGCTGCTGATGTCCCAGGTGACCCTGTGTAAGTAATTTCATTTCATTCCTCTTGCCATTCATTTTCTCATCTATAAAATGACAGATCATGTCTAGAATTTTGATAATCTCTGTAATCTGAGTCAAAGTAAAAACACTGATACAGTTTCTTACCACTATGCTCATCAGCTTGCATTTCTACAGAACTTTATGTCATTTGTCTCAACAACCCTGTGAAGTAAGTGCTATTATTATCATTAACCTTTTACATTTGAGGAAACTGAGGCAAACAGAAGTAAAGTGACTTTTGCCCAGGGTCACAGAGCTAATAAGTTTCTGAGGCAGAATGCTGACTTAGGTCTGACTGATCCCAGACCCACCACTCTATCCACCATGCAACTGAGCTGGTTCAGCTACTGAAAATGGCTTCCTAATGAGAAGTATAATACCTTTGGAATGGACACTTCTTAAGAAATTGTGATACCTAAAATCTTGCTTATGTTAATAAAAATTATTCTTGAGAAAGAAAAATAAATGGATCCTTTAATTTTTTTGTGATTCTTCTCTCACAGATGGACTTCAGTATTTAGCGAAATTTTAAAACTTACAGCTAGCTACCTGCATCTATAGCCAAAATATACATAGCAGATATGTAAAGTAACAGGAGTAGGACTACTCTTTTTAACACACTATAACTTACCCATCAAGATGAGAGTGGTGTACCCTTCAAAATAGTCATTCGGGGTCTAGACACGTATTCCAACAATGTAATTACCATCAGAGCCAGTATTCAAGCCGCACAAGAAGGCCAGTCTCGTGAATGTATAATCATGCGACTGTTCACCCCAAGGGCTAAGACCAAGCCTGATTATTCACTTGATTCAACAGATTTGCCTCCTGGCTTCCTTCAAGGAAGGATCCAATCTCACCCTCTGCAAGAAGGCTTTCCTCATCCTTTTTAATGCTGCTGCCTTCCCTTGGTTGCTTATCTCTAATTCAGTGTGTTGTTTTCGTATTGTCTCCCCCATTAGATTGGGAGCTGCTGAAGGACAGGACTGTTTGGGTTTTTTTTTTTTTGCATCCCTGGTGCTTAGCACAGTACCCAGACACAGTGGGTGCTTAATGAAAGCTTGCTGACTTGCACCAAATCTCCCTGTTCCCAAAAGTTATCCTTTTGATATCTTCTGAGTCCAAAGACTTTACTGTCATTGGAAATGTTAAAAACAAACAAAGAAAAATGGTCCAAGAGGCTTCTCTGAAGACCATGCCAAAGGTGAGGTCCAAAAAGGGGTTTGAGCAATGTTGGTTCTGCATTGTTGGAATAAGGGTTCAGCTTCACAACATGATTAACTCAAAAAGGACAAGACTCGATTGGTTTTGGGCACGTTTGCTTAAAAAAATGGG
>JAQQSZ010009655.1:0-12715 GCA_028646595.1 Phalanger gymnotis
CTTTTGGACCTCCTTTTCCATTTGGCTAATTCTGCCTTTCAAGGCATTCTTCTCCTCATTGGCTTTTTGGAGCTCTTTTGTCATTTGAGTTAGTCTATTTTTTAAGGTGTTATTTTCTTCAGTATTTTTTGGGGGTCTCCTTTAGCAAGTCATTGACTTGTTTTTCGTGATTTTCTTGCATCACTCTCATTTCTCTTCCCAATTTTTCCTCTACTTCTCTTACTTGCTTTTCCAAATCCTTTTTGAGCTCTTCCATGGCCTAAGACCAGTTCATATTTTTCTTGGAGGCTTTTGATGTAGGCTCTTTGATTTTGTTGACTTCTTCTGGTTGTATGTTTTGGTCTTCTTTGTCACCAAAAAAAGATTCCAAAGTGATTCTGGGTCTGTTTTTGCTGCCTGCTCATGTTCCCAGCCAACTACTTGACCCTTGAGCTTTTTGTCAGGGTATTACTGCTTGTAGAATAGAGAGTACTTTAAAGTCTCAAGCTTTAGGGGCCTTGTGCTGCTATTTTCAGAGCTACTTCTACACAGCAAGCTCTGCCACACCACGCTCCTCCTCCCCCAAGAACCACCAACCCAGACCTGACTCAGATCCAAACAGGCTCTGCACTCCCACTCTGATCCACCATTTAATTCCTCCAACCTGGTGAGTCTGGGGCTGGAAGCAACAGCAGTTGGAAGGAGCCCCAGGGCTATACCACTTCCATGGCCCTGGGCTGGGGCCGACCTGCTCACTCCTTTCACTCCCTTCTAGCAGTTCTACCCACTAACCTTCTCTGTTGTCTGGCGTTTGTGGGTTGAGAAGTCTGGTAACTGCCATAGCTCAATGATTCAGGGCCCTGTGGCCTGTTCCACCCTGCTCCTAGTCTGGTTGGTCTTGGCATGGCTCACGCTGGGCTCTGCTGCGTCCCACTCCCAGCTCTGAGCAATAGACACTTCCCTGTGACTTTCCTGGCTGGAGCCCTGCTTCCCTCTGTTATCTCATGGGTTCTGCAGCTCTAGGATTTGTTCAGAGCCATGTTTATAGGTGTTTGGAGGGTCCTGGGGGTGAGCTCACGCAAGTCCCTGCTTTCCAGCTGCCATCTTGGCTCCGCCCCCCCTAGGAAGGATCTTAAAGGCCATTGGGCCCAATGCCTTCATTTTATAGGTGAGAAAACAAAGACCCAAAGAATATCCCAAGGTCACAAAGGTCTCAAGGCTATAGTTTAAACTAGGACTAAGATTTGAAACTAGGTTGTTTGACTTCCAACATTGTTTTCACATATCGGTGCAATGATTTAACCTCTCTGTGTCCCAGGCAACTAAGACTCTTAAGTTGAAAACGAGTTGCCATTCTGTGTCCTTGGAGGGAATTTCTGTGCTGGGAGTCCCCCACACTAATGAAGTATTACTCATGCTGTTGAATTGCTATTTTGATCTTGGTCATCATGAGAGAAGGCAGGAAAAAGTATTCTTTCCTGGCACTGGTGGGCCGGTTGTTGTTGTTGTTTGTTGTGTTTGAAGAGGACCATAGCATCAGGCAGGTGATGACATGACTTGCAGTTGACTTGGATTTGAGTGAGGGAAGGCTGTGCAAGGTCACCAGCCTCACTTTCTCCTCCAGAGCCATCTGGGTCCAGTGGTCTGATATTCACCAGGATGACTGGAGATGTCCCAGGATGCATTGGGAGACCCTGGCCCTTTCAGGCTAAGGTCTTTTCAGGTTCTCTTTTTGAGTGAGGTAAGGCCCATTCAGTGAGTAGGTCTCTTTAGGAAGTTAATCAAGGGATGGCCCCTTTAATCAAAACTGGTAGAGGGAGGATTGATGCCATTCTCTTGACCCCATTGTGAGATTCACAATTTTGAATATTTTCATTATAGAAAAGAGCTTTTGATCTGGAGTTAGAGGCCCTGGGTTCAAATTTCCCCTCTGTCAGTTTGTATAACTCTTTCTGGGACTCAGTTTCCTGACCTGTAAAATGAGGGGGTAGGACTGGATGGTTTCTGAGGACCCTTACACCTGCAAACCCATAGCTTAGGATCATATGAACCAAACCATGCCTTCCCCCCAGGTAGTGCGATGATGTTGTGCTCTTTGATATTACATACATTGTAGTACTTAGTGTTAATCCATTTTCCCAAAAAACACATGCAGAGAGTTGTTTCAGCTGTGTTTGACACTCCTTGACTCCATTTAGGGTTTTCTCAGCAAAGATATTGGAGTAGTTTGCCATTTCCTTCTCAGCTCTTTTTACAGATGAGGAAAGTGAGGCAAATAAGGGTTAAGTGACTTGTCCAGGCTTACATAGCTAGCAAATGTCTGAGGCCAGATTTGAGCTTGGGTCCAGGACTCCAGGCCACCTGGCTGCCCTCACACAGAGTAAAGTAGAGCAAACTGGTGAGAAACTAAAGGGGTAGGGAAGCAGTGTTAGAAAAGTTTGTTCTATTTGTTATCTGTACTCAGCCTGGGCCTTGATCACTTCTAGAACCGAGGTTAATTGGAAAAGGAGTGGGCTGCTACTCAAATGTAAGTGAATATAAACTAAAGTCCAGGCTAGATTAGAACCAGGTTCTTCTGAGTCCCCAACAATGAGGAGCTATGACATAGTCAGGAAGCGGGGAGCAGAAACTGAAATTCAATCTGGGAAGATCAGCAGACAAGTCTCTTGTCCAGAGACAAGATTCACAGCAGGGGGGTAAATGAGTTGACTTGGTCATTGCAGAAGCGCTTCATTCTCTGTCTCACCTTATTTAACATGATGTGAGGGGTCTCACCTGGGCCAGCCAAGGGGTGGTACCACTCCTTGCAGTAGGAGGAGCCAGGGGTCAGCATAGTACAGTATTTGCAGGGATCTATCTGTAGACTCTATCACCTTATGGGAGAGGGTTTCCTATGATGACATTTGGGATCTTCAGACCCATTCGTTTATATTTCTAGGTTTGCAACGTGCCATGGGCCTCATTGTCTGATTCCTAGAAAGTACAAGTCTGGGTTCACATTCCATTCTTCCCCTGTAGCGGGCTATCAGTTTTTGGTCCCCAAAAGTCTCTTTTAATAAACTGTTCAGTTTGTTCCAAGTTAAATTGAAGAACGTTGGCACCTCTAAACACCCTGGAGCGTGGTTTACAGTTCTGTTAGATCATAGAATCCTGGATTTAGAGCTAGAAGGGACCCATGAGGCCACTGAGTAGAGCCCCATCATTTTGTAGATGGAGAAACTGAGTCTGAGAAGTTAAGTGACTTCCTCAGAGTCATATAGCTAGGATACGTCAGAAGGCGATCTTCCTGATTCCAAATACTGTGCTATCTAGCCTTCTCAAATCAATGCAATTGGCACTTATTAAACACCTGCTATTAGGCCCTTTACTAGGCACTGGGGAGACAAATCAAAACAAAAACCATTCCCTGCCCTCAAGGAGTTTACATTTTACAGGGTGTTCCTAAAGTCTGGACACATAGGCAAAAAATGCTTATTTTTAAGAAATGAAATGAATGAAATTTTCAACCACATATTATTTAATTGGAATATTAACAAATAATATCTTCAATATGATTTCCCTCATTTGTGATGCAAAGGTTGATGTGCTTTGCAAGATTCACGTGAACTCGATGTAATAATTCCACATTGTTGTCAATTTTCCTATGTGTCCAGACTTTAGGGACAACCTTTACAGGCATCCAAAGGCAGGAAGTGAAGGCCCAACTGGAAGAAGTAGACATGGTCAGATAAGCACAAAGGAGCAGAATTGCTTGGGCATGTAGGCCCTATGAGGCCACAGAGTTCCCAAGGGCATTAGCCAAGCCAGGCCTGCTGTGAATGATTAAAATGGCTAGAAACACCTGTAAGAAAGTCCCTGGGAACTGAGAAGGCCCCAAGGTTACAGGGGCAGGGTCTGTGTACCAGCCTTCACAGGTCCTTAGCATGGCACAATGTCCCATTTTGCACATAATAAATACTGTCAGATGGCATTGTTGGTCTCAACTTTGTGCTGAGCCTGGAGCAGGCCCAGAGAGCAGGGGTGGGGCTTCTCTGGATCATCAGAGAAACACAAAGGGCCTCCCTGGGACAAGCAGGAGGGGATGGCTGACTTGGGGAGGTCCTGGGACAGTCACCCAGTCCAGAGTCCAAGCAGCTGCAAATGAAAGACAGACCCAGAAGGCACAGGCAAACACTAAATCAGCCTGCAGAGCCAAGAAATTCTGGCTAGAAACTTTACAGCAGAGGAGAGGCACTGGGAAATGCTTGAAAACCAAGTGAGGCCCTGGTAACATTAGACTCCTGTCAAAAAGGGATTTGAGCCAAACCCCTTTCTCCCCTCCTGGCAGAAACACCAAAACTGAGTTGAACCAAGAGGGCCAGAGAAGGTGGCAAAGGATCCTGAGGAGGAAGTCCCCAGGAAGGGAAAAGCTCAGAGGGCTGTATTCTTCACCCTTCTCTCTCCTGAGACACAGAGGGAAGGTTGGCCAGGACTCTTGAACAGTTAAGACTGGAAAGGAGAGGTGGCAAATCTTTTTCTTTTTTTCAGGCACAGCCCAGCAACCTGGACTCCATGGGTGAATATACACAAAAGTTTGTTGTGGAAATGAGACATGTGGTAACACTGGATCTGGCCAGGTACCAATGACTGTGAATACAAACCCCTCACTGCCATTTGCAGAAGAAGATGTTGAGAAACTGTTAGAGAAAAAAGTTTGGAGATACAGACCCTCAATCCATAGGCATTGGGCCATGGCTGAGACATAAGCAGATCCATTCAACACCGCTAAGAAATCATCCTGCTTTGAGGGATGGGTTAATGCATTTATAGAATTTGGATGCTTTTCAACTTTATAATTTCCCTGCTGCTTTTTTGGGGTCTTGTAAAAAAATGCAGGAAGATTGTTTTCCAGAGATTGGTGTAGAGGCAGTGAGTTGATAAGCATCCATGAAGTATATACTGTATGCCAGCACTGTGCTAAGCACCAGGGATACAAATAATAAATAAAAGCAGCATCCCTGCCCTTAAGGAGATTTCACTGTAATAGAAGAGAGAAGATGCAAATAACTATGTACATATACTATATATATACATTTGGTATGAAAGGAATGTAATCCCAGAAGGGAAGTCACTTGCTTTGGAGGAGACTAGGAAAGGTTTGCTGTGGAAGGTGGGATTTGAGCAGAATCCTGAAGGGAAGTAGGAGACAGAGGGAGATCATACAAGGCACAGAATACCTGTGCACAGCCAGAGCAAAGCTCGAGTCAGGAGACAGAATGTGATGTGAACAGAACAGGAAATAGGCCAACATAGCTGGATTGTGGAGTGCTCAGAGAGGAGCAAGATGGAAGAAGACTAAACAGATAGGGATGAGCTAGGTTGTGAAGGGCCTTAAATACCAAAGAGAACAATTATCTGCAGAGCCTGGAGGTAATGTGGAGTCCTCGGAGGTGATTGAGACAGAATTAGGGCAATATGGCAGAATGTTCAGGGGGGCCAAGTTGGTGTTCTAGTTTTATGTAATGGAAAAGGCTCTAGATTTGGAATTAGAAGATATGCAAAGGCATTTAGCTGTAAAATTAGGATAATAACAGCACCTGCCTTGCAGCATTGTTGTGAGGACCAAATCAGAAAATATTGGTAAAAAGCACTTAGCACAGGGCTTGGCACATAGTGGTTACAATATAAATGATTATTCCCTTTTCCATATGTCTTTGCATCCTGGGTCTAACACCCAGGATGTAAACTAACTATTCATGTGAGCTTGAGGAAGCAGTATCCTTCACTGGACTATAATAAAATAGATTAGACTAGAATTCAGGGGTGGGGGATTTGTTCCATGAAGTTTGGATTCAGTCAAAGGGCTGCACTTGAAGCCCTAGAGGGCCTAGAGGGCCACATGTGACCTTAAAGCCACAGGTTCCCCACCCCTGGACTCGATGTCTTCTAAGGCTAACATTCTATAGTCATATTCAGTTTAAATTTTAACTCTAAAGTTGAATGCTCTGTAATCATAATAACCAAGCTTGTCCCTGAAGAAAAAAACGAGGAATCTTTCTCTACTTTCATCATGGAGGGGTGGAATGGGGGGTAATGGGTATGGATTGTTGCACATATAGTCAGATGTGTTGATTGATTTCACTGAACTATCTTACCCCCCAAAACACCCCATTATAATTGTAAAATAACTTATAATTTTATTGTTGTTCAATCATTTTAGACTCTGACCCCTTTTGGGATTTTCTTGGCAAAGATACTGGAGTGGTCTGCCATTTCTTTTTCTAGCTCATTTTACATATGAGGAAACTGAGGCAAATGGAGTTAAGTTACTTGCCAGGGTCACACAGCTAGTAAGTGTCTGAGGCCAGATTTGAACTCCAAATACACAGCGTATGTACATAGTATTTACATCTTCTCTCTTCTATTACTCCTCTTCTTGAGGAGTCTTCTTAACTCTAGTCCTGGCACTCTATACACTCAGCCACCTAGCTGCCCCAATAACACAATATCTTATAAAAATAGGTATCTTATTTAAAAAAAAAACCACATAACTTTGGTAGGAGGGAAGATTTTCTGGGTAGTAGGGAAGGGATATAGTTTAAAATGAATGTGATCTGACCTGATAAATACCTTTGTGACCTTGGAGAAAATGTTTAACATCTCTGGGCCTCAGTTTTGTCATCTGTAAAATAAGTGTGTTTGATTAGTTGACTTCTAAGGTGCCTTATAGCGCCAGCTCTTATGATTTTATCAATCACCCCATCTCTTTATTTTGGGGCCCTTATCTATTGCTACTGTTTCTTTTACCAGGCTCCTCTCTTATCTTCCTTAGCCATGTGTCCTATGGCAGCTCTAGCTCAGCTCAGTTTATCAGGGTTATAGGATCATGAATCTAGAGCTCAAACAGACCCCTGACATTATTTAGGCCAACACCTTCATTTTGTAAGTAGTACCTTCTTTGCAGCTGCTCTCCAAGCTGGGCACTAATACTCAAGGTCGGGGTACCCAGAGAGCAAATGACGACTTCTCCCTTTAAAGTTCTAGGGGTAATCATGAGGCTATGAATTTCTTACACTCTAGATTCTGAGCCCCTACTGATATGCATGAGTTCAGAAGCTAATTAGTCAGCCATACTCCATTAGCTTTTAGAAAATGGATTTACAAAGAAGGTATAATAAGAAAATTTTGAACAAAACATCCCACCCCCTCCAAAGTCTAGCGTATACTCCCCTCACAAATACACACAGAGTCCATGGGCAGAGTGATCAATAAGTTAAAGTATGGTGGTATTATTTACACATATGTTAATAATACATGTGGCAAAGGGGTACCTCTCAATTCCTGGCCCTTTTGTGGAGTCTCTATGCAGTTTATTTTGGGGCTTAGTGTCAGTGATGGTGAGATGCTCCTCTGGGCTGGTTCCTCCAAGACTGCGGCATCTCTGTGAGAGAGGTCAGTCCTCTGCCAGGTTGGGAATGATCTGGGCCAGTCTGGGCTAGTCTACTTCTCCACTGGGTCAGGCTGCTCTACTGCTTCTGGGACTCTTTTCCTGAAGCCCCCTCCATCCTTGGGTGACCATCTTCCTGCCTCTGTTTATAGCTACCTCCACTGCTGTTGACTACTGCCATTGGTTAGGACTACTACTACCACCTTTGGTTGCCAGTGGCACTTTTAGACATCCCAAACTCATAGGATTGTGGTCTGAACACATCCTCCTCGAATACCTCTTCACCTAAGATCAGGCAAAAACAAAAACAGAGGCAGCTATGTATTCCTCAATAGTGGCCAGAGAGACAGATGGCACTTCCACCCTCCTTAACTCTGGACAGCTCAGGATCCTGCCACCTTGCAGCTACAAAGGGAAGAAACAGAGAAATGGGCAGGTTATCTTCTGAACCCCATCATCATCAGGGATTATTGAGGGAGTCCAATTAGACAAGGCCTGAACATGGTTCTGTTGTGTCTTGATGGAGAGGAGAGAGCAAAGGAAGGTTAGGAGAAAACTATCTTATGTAATCAATCAAATAGATATATTTGATATAAATAATCAAATAGATATATACAAACAAGGAGGAGAGTTTGGGGAAGAGTTGACAATACTTGAACTTCACTCATCTACATTAGTCAAAAGAAGGAAAATACATACACATACATGCAATTGGGTATAGCAATACATTCCACTCAAAAAGGAAATAGGAGGGAAAAGGAAGGGGAGGAGAGGGAATTAGAGGGAGGTAGATCAAGGGAAAGATTAATCCTAAGCAAAACAAACTCTAAAGATGCACAAAAATATTGATAGCTCTTTCTGGGATTGCTAAAATGGGAATCTGAGGGGGCACCCATACATTATGGAATGGATGAACAAGTTATGGTAGATAAATATGATGGAATACTCTTGTGCTGAACCCTTGATTGGCATAATGACTAGCCATGATTCCAGAGGACTAATGATGAAACATGCTATCCCACCTCTTTTTAGAAAAGGTGAAGGACACAGAATGCAGAATGGGACAAACCCTTTTTTAGACACGACCAATGTGGGAATTTGTTTTGATTGACTATACATGCTTGTAATGGGTTTTGTTTTTCTTGTGTTCTCGATAGGGCACAGGGTTGGAGTGAGACAATGAGAAAGTAGATCTTGGCTGATTGAAATAAATATATAAAAAGGAAATAGAAAAGTCATCCCCTTTGTATTCATACTGTGTTCCAAGGAGTCAATATTTCTTCCTGCTCTATAATCAATTAAGAGAATTTTTATCACCCCACGGTACCAATCCTTGAGTCATTCATGTGGTTGCTTGGCCTTAAACCAGGCAAAGAATATCAAGAAATGGATGTCAAGTTTCAGTCCACCCCCATTACATGCAGATGAAGATACTGAGGTTTAGAGGGGTGAAGTGTCAAATCATGTTAACCTTCTGGGAGTCAAATGCCAGTGGGCTGGGAGTAGAAGGAAAGATGAGTGAGGCTTGGGAAAAATGGGTCCATGTACAAAGTCCTAGAGGGCAACGTAGCCCATAGGCGATTTGCCGGAGGAAAGGCTCTTCTCCTTCACTGCTCTCTTCTCTTCTCTTCCATTGCCTTCTCCTATCCCAAGCCAGAGTTGAATCCCAACGGGAGGATTTGAGATGGAAAGTATATATTTTCTTTCTTTTTTCTTTTTTTAAATCAGAGACTCTTTTCCCCTCCATTTTTCTCCTTTTACAACTGTACCTAAATAGAATGGTTGTTTGCATTAGGGAGATGTTTAAAGCTCTGTGGCCTTGGAATATAGGTGGAAAAAACTTAGGAGAAATGGAAAGGACTGCACATGTGGGGCACAGGACCCCAAGTATATTTTGGATCCTGCTCCCATTCATATCCTACTTAAAAAACAACTAAAAAGAAAACCCTGGAAGTTTTCATTTCTTGTACCTTCCCACACCTTCCACAGTCTGCAAAGCCTTTGCATTGCTATTATAAATTCCATTTCCCCAATCAGGCTAAGACCAGAGCTGGGTTATTGTAGGCTACACAGACAGGCTCATGGGAAACATGGATCCCAATGCACCCCAGAGTCAAAATAAATCTCTATTGCAGAGTCAGTCAGCCAGTTAATAAACATTCATTAAGTGCCTACTATGTGCCAGGCACTGTGCTATGTGTTGGAGCCTAATTTGATTAGGAAACAGGGCCAGAAATTCCCAGTCTTGAAGGAGGTTATCCGTAGTTCCCTTCTATTTCCCCTTTCTTCGTTTTTTAAAAGTTTTAACATTTGATATCTTTTGGTTTTATGTTCCCCTCACTTCTCACTATATTCTTTCTTCTCTCCCTACTGGAGCGAGATCCCTTATCACAAAGAATAACAGAAAGAGAAAAAACCAAAACAGTCCAGCAAAAATAACCAATGCATCGACCAAGTCTGATGTATGTGGTGTGCAGTGTTCCATACCCACAGTCCCCAACTTCTGCAAAGAAGAAAGGAATCTTCAATATTTTCTCCCATTTCAATGCTCCTTCTTTCCCAGAATCCTGGACTGTTCATCCCCAGGTACCCAACCTACATGGTTACAGATCTCAGTCAAGGTGTTAGCAGAGAACAGCTTAAGGTGTTACCTCCTCCTAGGGGATTTACATATTGATTTGGGACTCTGGAAGGATTAAAAGTCTTCAAGACAGGGTTAAGTGACTTACCCAGGGTCATACAGCTAGTAAGTGTCTGCCTAGGATTATACAGTTAGTCTGAGGCTGGATTTGAACTCAGGTCTTCCTGCCTCTAGCTGCGTTGCTCTATCCACTGTACCACCTAATGACCATGAAAGCCTATATAAGTGTCAGCTATTATTATCATAATGTAAGTTAGTAAGGGAGATATTTTGTGGTGGAGGTGGGGAAGCTATCTCAGGACCCCTCAGATCTATACTGTAGGTGGTTGCCTACTCCATCTACCTTAAAGGTCCATCTATGGGAGAGAAACTCTGTATAGTGCTTAGTACATAGTTGGTACTCTATACAAGCGAAATCAATCAAACAGCAGGTATTTATCAAGTTCCTACTCTAAGAGGTATATCCCACAACTCTCAACTCCAATTAATGTAACAAAGCACTCTATACCCCGAAATGTTTATTAGATGAGGATGCTTCTCTGATTGAGTTATAGAACCAATCAATCAAAGTGTAAATGAAGTCTGACCAATTCCTAGACATCTGAAAAGTATAAACTAGTTACAAATTGAATGAAAGCTGATAAGCCACACAGGAAATGTCATGCGGTTGGTTGGTGAGATTCAGCTATGCCCTATGGGGCCTGGATAAAATAGCAAGCCAGCCTGAAATCCAGCCTAACCATCGGGTACCAGTCTAGTTTTAGAAGAGCTGTAACCAAGCCCATTAAGATAACTTTGTGAATCTCGAAGAGCAGAAAGATCTGGGCTTCCCAACAGGGTCTGGTGGCAAGAAGCAGCATCCTCAGATTCTGGAAGTAAAGGACGTATTAGACACATCAAGAAAGGCAGTTTCATATTCTACATGAAGCCCATCAAGTCTGGCAGAGAGCTATATACACCAAAAGGGAACTTCCTTAAAACTCCATAAAGGGGGGAAAAAGACTTAAAATAATGAAGAACTGTCAGATACTTTTGCCATGTGTGTTCTCTAGACATGAGCTCTGAGCTTTGTATGTACTTGTGGAAAACTGTGTTCTATACTTTGGGAGCATGGGAGGTGGGGGACAAGGGTGTTTTTACACCAATTGTTCTTACTATGCCATATTAATAAATGTCCTTTTCTAAAAGCTAATTAATTGGGTTATCAATTAATCGATTGCTTTTTGGGAAGCACATCATATGAGAAACATCCATTCCCTTAAGATTATCCCTAGATACCCAAAGAGAAAAGTAGTCAGTTATCCTTTAGAGACCGGACCAGTGGTGGTTGAGGGAATGGTCCTGGAGGGGGTACTATGCTAAGTTTTGTTGAAGGAAAAAAATATATTAATACTGATATTATATTCTGTGATTTAGACTGAAGTCTTCCAGAAACAGTTTTATTTAACATTAATTTATATATAAGCTATTTCTGACTTGGAGAGATGTCCAAACTCGTATAATCCTCCATGCCCTCTGACATGACATGATTACATCTTCCAATCCTGGTCATTTTCATGGCTGTCCTTTATGCATGGAAGGTTCTCTCTCCTTGTCTCTGTTTCCTGGGTTCCTTGGCTTTCTTCCAGTATCAACTAAAATCCTACCTCCCTTTCTCAATCCCTCTTACTTCTAGGATCCTCTGTTGATTATTTCCTATTTATCCCTTATATAGCTTGTTCGTACATATTTATTTGTATGCTCTCTCCCCCATTATATTGAGAGCTCCTAGAGGGCAGGGACTGTCTTTTGCTTCTATTTTTGTATCTGTAGTGTGTAGCATAGTGCCTAGCCCATAGTAGGTGCTTAATAAATGTTGACTTTTTGATTGACTGATAGACTGATTGCCCCAAGACAGTATCAGGTAAAATTGATAGAAATCTTTTTTTATTTATTTTTATTTATTTAATATATTTAGTTTTCAGCATTGATTTTCACAAGAGTTTGGATTACAAATTTTCTCCCCATTTCTACCCTCCCCCCGCCCCGACTGCAAGATGGTGTATATTCTGGTTGCCCTGTTCCCCAGTAAGCCCTCCCTTCTGTCACCCCACTCCCCTTCCATCCCCTTTTCCTTTCCTTTCTTGTAGGGCAAGATAAATTTCTATGCCCCATTGCCCGTGTATCTTATTTTCTGGTTGCATGCAAAAACTTTTTTTTTGTTTGTTTTTGAACATCTGTTTTTAAATCTGAGTTCCAAATTCTCTCCCCTCTTCCCTTCCACCCTCATAAGAAGGCAAGCAATTCAACATAGGCCACATGCGTATCATTATGTATAACCCTTCCACAATACTCATGTTGTGAAAGACTAACTATATTTTGCTCCTTCCTAACCTATCCCCCTTTATTGAATTTTCTCCCTTGACCCTGTCCCTTTTCGAAAGTGTTTGTTTTTGATTGCCTCCCCCCACATCTGCCCTCCCTTCTATCATCCCCCCTTTTTTATCTTCTTCTTCCTTCTTTCCTGTGGGGTAAGATACCCAATTGAGTGTGTATGGTATTCCCTCCTCAGGTCAAATCTGATGAGAGCAAGATTCACTCATTCCCCCTCACCTGCCTTCTCTTCTCGTCCTACAGAACTGTTTTTTCTTGCCACTTTTATGTGAGATAATTTACCCCATTCTGTCTCT
>JAQQSZ010009656.1:0-12715 GCA_028646595.1 Phalanger gymnotis
AGTCCTGCTTCCCTCTGCCCCTTTGTGGGTTCTGTAGTTCTAGAATTGGTTCAGAGCCATTTTTTCATAGGTTTTTGGAGGGACTTGGAGGGGAGCTCACGCCAGTTACTGCTTTCCAGTCGCCATCTTGGCTCCGCCCCCCGAGTGCTGTATTTTGTCAAAAGCTCTTTCTGCATTTATTGAGATAATCATATGATTTTTGTTTGTTTTGTTATTGATATGGTAAATTATGATAAGTTTCCCTAATATTGAATCAGCCCTGCATTCCTGGTATAAATTCCACCTAGTCATATAGTGAATTATCCTTGTGATAAATTGCTGTAATCTCTTTGCTAATGTTTTATTTAAAATTTTTGCATCAATATCCATTAGTGAAATTGATCTAAAATTTTTTTTTGTTTGGGATCTTCCTGGTTTAGGTGTCAGCACCACATTTGGATCATTATCATAAAAAGAATTTGGAAGGACTTCTTCTTTGCCTATTTTCCCAAATAGTTTATATAGTATTAGAATTAATTGTTCTTTAAATATTTGATAGAATTCACTTGCAAATCCATCTGGCCCTCGAGATTTTTTTTAGGGAGTTCATTAATGGCTTCTTCAATTTCTTTTTCTGAAATGGGATTATTTAAGTATTTTATTTCTTCTTCTGTTAATCTGGGAATTTTATATTTTTTGTAAATGTTCATCCATTTCACTTAGATTGTCAGATTTAGTGGCATACTCTTGGGCAAAATAGCTGCTAATTATTGTTTTAATTTCCTCTTCATTTTTGGTGAAGTCATTCCTTCCATTTTTGATGCTGCTAATTTGGTTTTCTTCCTTCCTTTGTCAATCAAATTAGCCAAAGTTTTATCTGTTTTATTGTTTTTTTTCACAAAACCAGCTCTTAGTTTTGTTTATTAGTTCAATAGTTTTCTTAATTTCAATTTTTATCAATCTCCTCTTTGATTTTTCAGAATTTGCAATTTGGCATTTAATTGGAAATTTTTAATTTGTTCTTTTTTCTAGCTTTCTTAGTTGCATGCCCAATTCATTGATCTCCCCTATTTTATTCATGTAAGCACATAGAGATATAAAATTTCCCCTAAGAACTGCTTTGGCTACATCCCATGAGTCTGGGTATGCTTTCTCATTATTGTTATTCTCTTTGATGAAATTATTGATTGTTTCTATGATCTGTTATTTGACCCATTCATTTTTAGGATTAGATTATTTAGTTTCCAATTAGTTTTTAGTTTACCTTTCCTTGGCCCTTTATTACATGTAATTTTTATTGTATCATGATCTGAAAAAAGATGAATTCAACATTTCTGCCTTTCTACATTGGATTGTGAGGGTTTTATGATTTAATACATGGTCACTTCTTGTGTAGGTACCATATACCACTGAGAAAAAGATATCCTCTTTTCTATCTCCATTCAATTTTCTCCAGTGGTCTACCATAAGTAACTTTTCTAAAATTCTATTCCTCTCCTTAACTTTTTTCTTGTTTATGTTATGGCTAAATTTATCTAGTTCTGAGAGAGGGAGGTCAAGTATAGTTTTGCCATCTATTTCTTTCTGTAACTCACTTAACTTCTCCTCTGAGAATCTGGATGCTGCGTGTGTGTGTGTGCATGTGTAATTGATATAATTTCATTGTCTATGGTACCTTTCAGCAAAATGTAGTTTCATTACTTATCTCTTTAAATTAAATCTATTTTTTCTTTTGCTTTGTCTGAGTTCAGGATTGCTACCCCTGCACTTTTTACTTCAGCTGAAGTATAATATATTCTGCTCCAGCTTTTTACCTTTACTCTTTATCTCTCTGCTTCAAATGTGTTTTTGTAAACAACATATTGTAGGATTACAGTTTTTAATCCACTTTGCTATCCCCTTGTGTTTTATGGGAGAGATCGTCCCATTCACATTCACAATTATGATTACTAAATGTCTTCCTCTCCATCCTATTTCCTCCATTTATACTTTTCTCTCTCTTTTCACTCTTTCCCGCCTCACCAATGTTTTGCTCCTGACCACTGCTTCCCTCAATCTGCCCTCCCTTCTGTGGCCCGCTTCCTTTTTCTTTCGCCTTTCTCCTCCTACTTCCCTATAGGGTAAAATAGATTTCTATACACAACAGAATGTGTATATTATTCCCTCTTCGAGCCAAATCTGATGAGGGTAATGTTCGAGCAATACTCACCCCCATCCTTCTTTCCTTCTGCTGTAATAGGCCTTTTGTGCCTCTTCATGTGATGTACTTTGCCCTATTCTGCCTCCACCTTTCCTCTTCTCCTGGTACATTCCTTTTTTCACCCCTTCATTAATTTTTTGTACCATCACATCAAACTCAACTTATACCCACACCCTCTGTCTATGTATACCTCTTCTGACTTCCCTAATATACAGTTCTCAAGAGTTACAAGTATCATTTTACAATGTAGGGATGTAAACAGTTTAACATTATTGAATAACGCATTGCTTTTCTCTTTCCTGTTTACCTTTTCATGCTTGTCTTGATTCTTGTATTTGAAATTCAAATTTTCTTTTTAGCTTTGGAATGCTTGTTTCTTCCTTCCTTCTTCCTGTAAACTGAAATTGGAGCTGGGAAACCAAATGGCTTTTTTATTCCATGCCATTGGAGGAATGTTTCTTTGATATCTCCTCATCCTGCCATCAACTCCTTCCACATATTGCTGAGCAGCTATGTCTATAAATTGGTGTCACATTGGACTTGGAGATGGGATCTGTTTCCCTCTTGAGAGGAGTGTCACATTACTTAGAAAGTCCTTCCTTTAATAGCCAATCCCATTTTCTAATACTTACTCCTTGGATATATAAAATATGGAAAATCTTACAAATTCTGAAGTGTGTGAAATATGTGCCTTGAAGTAGAAAAACACTTCTAGGTAACCCATGTGGACATAGCATACATTTCATCAGTCTTCCAAAAGTGAAATGTTTTAGTGTAACAGTTGATAAAACCAAACCCAGATTGTATCCATCTTAATTTATGCATGCTGAGTTGCCTTCCAAGTAAGAAAAGGGCCAAAATAAATGACTTATCGTAGTGTTACCATTGGTTCACACTTACATAGAAGGATACCAAGCCAGGGTTCATTAATTGGACACCAAAGGTAGGCTGCAGTACTCACTGTCTTCATTGTTAGGGGACCTAGTTTTGAGTCTACAAAAATATTGTATCCAGTCCACCATGGCCACCAGCTACATGGCCCCATATAGCAACTTAAATATGAAATCCTTTGGCTGTGATTGATATATTAAGGTCAAAAATCAGGAATCCAATCAGTCATTCCATTTGTATTTAAGCAATGATGATGACTGAGTAATGATGATGCTCATTGTTACTCAACATGGTCCAGAAAAAGTGTGGGGTTAATGAAAAGGTGAACTACCATACCTCACTGCTCCCAAAGTTCTGCTCATGGTCCCATCAGGTTATGAACCAGGCCACTAAACCATTTGAAACTTCCCAAGAATCACCACGAACAAATATTTTATAAATCACAAACAGTGATTTCGCCGGTGTAGGACACTCCTAGGTGAGGAAATTCTCTATAGAAATGCAGACATCAGCACCTTCTCTGGCTCTTACACCCTTAGAGAGTTCTCAAGAGCACTGAGAAATGAAGTAGGGCCACACAGTCAGTATTTGTCAGACTCAAACCTGGTGCCACAAAGCTTCAAGGACATTTCTCTATCCATTATAACATATTTGAGTTATATGTTAAAATCTAGCATATATAAATTCTTAAATTATCTGAGAAGATGGGATTTCAAATTCATGTTGGGAAATCATGTGGACTGCCCAAAATTCCCTTCATTGGGATGACTATCGCCTGTTTGAGTCCTATAGAGTGATGCTCAAGGGGAAGGGAGGTAGGGAGTGAGGTTGAACTAACGTTTCTCATTTCAGATTTCACAGGTCAGGAAGTGCTAGGTAGTGATTCATGCAAGAGTACCAGTCAAATCAAATAGCTAATACAATATGTGTTATGAGATTTTCTAGAAAATCATATGGTGAACAATTGTACAGTAAGAGCAATCAGTGATCCACATAGAATTACTTTGGTCTGGAACAAGATCTTCCTCACTGAGCCAAGGAAAAGGAAGTGTGTACAGAAAAAGACAGAATCATAGTATGTTCACTCTCAGACTATGCTGTTACTTCCCCATAAAGCCTACTAATCTTACCAGTACTGGTTCATGTAAAGTCCTAGATGTGCCAATAACATTTCATAATGAAATACTGTTGGCATAGCCCACATTCAGGGAAGATAAATCAGAGAAGATCCAGGCAAGTAACTGGAACCTGCTGGTCATGAAATGTTTTCAAATTTGTCCTTCTATCAACTTCATCTCAAAAAGCAGTTAGCACTCCATGGCAGATAAGAGGGCCCTGGTCCAGAAACCCAATAAGGACAATTACTTTCACCCAAGGGGACCTCCTTTGACTCTAGACTATATCCTGTTTCTCAAAAGATAATATTTGGTCTCATAAGTCCTTAGGGGTTGGGAGATCCCAGTGGCAAGATGCTTGAACAATTTCTATCAATTAACCTCCCAATGAAAGAACCATGTAACTGATGATTTTGTAAACTAAGCACCTAGACAGAATGTCTGTGGTATTGTGAAAAATCTAACCTCACCAGTGTTAAGTGTTTAATCTATATGATACTTTGCATAGCTCCAGGCTGATGCTAGGAATATCTACTTAACCTACGATTTCCTTGGTGAAGTGAATTTCCAGGAGATGAGATTCCTTTTGCCAATGCAGATGGCATGACTTAGAAAACCACATTACCCAGCCTCAGATATTAGTTGAGTGACCTCGGGCAAGATTTGTCTAAGAGGCAGGTAAGCGGCTCCACAGATAGAATGCTGAGCCTGGAGTCAGGAAGACCTAGCTTTGCTGTTGTTGTGTCATTTCAGTTATATCCAACTCTTTGCAACTCCTTTTTGGAGTTTTCTTGGCAAAAAACTGAAATGGTTTGCTATTTCCGTCTCTAGCTCATTTTACAGATGAAGAATAGGGTCATGTGACTTGCCCATGTCACACAGCTAATAAGTGCCTGAGCCTGTATTTGAATTCATGAAGATGAGTCTTCCTGATTCCAATCCCAGTACTCTATCCACTGTGCCACTTAGCTGCCACTAGCTGTGTGGCCTTGGACAAGCTATAACCTCTGTTTACCTTAATCCACTGGAGAAGGAAATGGCAAAACACTCCAATATCTTTGCCAATAAAACCCCACAGACAGTATGGTCCATGGAGTCACAAAGAGTCAGAAACAACTGAATAACTAAATAACAACAACAATGTTGTAATACAGTTTTATTTATTTTTTGTTAACTATTTCCCACTTATATTTGAATCTTGTTCAGGCAGCAGTGGAGAGTCTTGCTGGTCACTGCAGGTGAGGCTGACACCTCCAACTTTGAGTACTTCAAGATAAAGTGACTTGCCCAAGGTCACAGAGCCAGTATATTGGAGGCAGGATTTGAACCTGAGTCTTTCTGGCTTTGAGTTCAACTCTCCAGCCACTATACCATGTAAACCTCACAGTGTCTAGACTGTCCTATTATACCCACAAAATTTAACGAATTTGGAAGAACCTTATACATTGTCAAGTTTAATAGCACAATCCTTATTCCTAATGGGAGTGATCATTTCTTGAAGGTAGGCCTGCTTTTGGTCCTAAATCATTATATCATCAGTGCAGTGGATTGTATCCCGCAATCTATATAGTATCCCCTGGTTGCCCCACTCCATCGAGGCCTCATCTCCAGAGAGTATCACAGACGACAAGTAAGTTTACATAGTGCAAGGTAGGGAGAGGGGTGGGAGTATGGTTTATGTAAACTGCTGTCTCCAATTGCTAATGCCTTTCTTCCCCTGTGAGATTACCTTCCATGTACTCTGTATCTTGCACATAGTTATTTACATGTCTCTCCCATGAAAAAGTAAGCTCCCTGAGAGTGTGGACTGTTGTTTTGTTGCTTTAAATCCCTAGCACTTAGAACAGAGTCTACCACATAGAAAGTGCTTTAAAAATACTTGACTGATTGTAAATGATGATGGGAAATTGGGCTTGGTGGTCAGGATAAAGGGAAACTGAGAAAAGGACTGAGGAGTATTTTTAAAAGGCACTGACTGAGTCTACCACCCCCAGGTGATTCTCAAAGATTTAAAGGGGAAAAAAGAGAATATCAAGGACCATAGAGATGACCCAAAGAACAGTTGGGTGAAGTTCTTGCTAATTAACAAGGTTACACTAAAAGCATTAGCAATATTGTCATTTCTACCTTCACAATTTTTCTTGTATCTAATCCCTTTCCTCCACTCATAAAGCTACCACCTTAGTTCAGGCCCTCATCACCTCTTGCATAGATGATGGCTATAGCTTCCTAATTGGTTTCCCTGCCTCAAGTTTCTCCTCTCTCCAGGGCAATCCTCCACACTGCTACCAAAATAATTTCCCTTAAACACAGATCAGACCATGTGACTACCCTACACAGTCAACTCCACAGGCTTCCTATTGCTTTTAACATAAAATATAAAATATATACTCTGCTGTTTTGCTATGAAATCCTTCCACAATCTGCCCACAACCTGTCTTTTCCACCACATTGAACATTAATCCTCCGCTCAAACTCTGTGATTCAGTCAAATTGGTCCTCTCTCTGACGGCCCTCAATCCCCTGGCTCTGTGCCTTAGCACCAAGTGTCCCCCATGCCTGGAATGCTCTCCCTCCTTACCTCTACCCCAAAGAGTGCCTCTCTTCGTTTAAGATGCAGCTTAAGCACCATATTCTGCATGAAATCTTCCCTGATCCCCCCATCCACTAGTGCCCTCCCTCCCAAATTACTTTGTAACTATTTTACATGCACGTATGTATATACACATATCTGTATTACAAATGAGTCTAAATACACATGTACATGCATTTGATAACTTTATGTGGAATCTACTTACATATTTATTTGTCTTTCTAATTAGAATATAAGCCCCTCGAAAGTAGGGATTTATTCATTGTTTGTACTTGTATCCAAAGTACCTAGCATGCTGTTTGGGACATAGTAACGTGTACTTGTTGAATGATAGAGTCTTTACAAGCCTCATGGTATAGTTGAAGGAGGGGATGGAGTAATTGCTGTAATTCATTGGATCATAGATTTAGCACATGAAGAGACCTTAGAAGTCATTGAGTTGAGTCTAACCACTTCATTTTACAGATGTTGAAACTGGGGCTCACAGAGGTTAAGCAACTCACCCAGGCTCACACAACTTACTCAGGGTTACACAGTTAATAAGTATCTTGGGCAAGATAGACAAAATAAAGCTAAAATATACCATTACCATATGCTAGGCACTGTGCTAAACATTTTACAAATATTATTTAATTTTATCCTCACAACAACCCTGGATGCAATTATCATCTCTTTTTTACAGATGAGGAAACTAAGGCAAACAGAGGTTAAGTGATTTGCCCAGGGTCACACGATTTGAAGCCAGGTCTTTCAGAAAAATCCAGTGTTCTTTAGTTGGGCAAAGCATACAAGCTCTGGGGTCAGGAGACCTGGGTTCAAATCCTACGTTTGCAGCCTTTGTGACCTGGGACAAGTCACTTAAGCTCTTAGGTCTTAGTTTGCTCAACTGCAAAATGAGGAGAGTGGACTATATGGCTTCTGAGGTCCCTTCCAGCTCTAGGTCATTGATCACATGATCTTGGTGGTATCATCTCAGATTCCATGGGACTTATACTGGATAACCTGGGAAGGTGAGTGTTCCAATAGATTCCAGTTTAGTTTTGTCAAGATCATTCTTAATATAAAATAGGGCAGATCAATTCTCCAACGATACATTCAGGATGAGGAAAAATGATCTCTATACCTTGTGATTCATCAAATTCCACGTATATAATATTGTCGAGGCAAGGCGAACCAATTTCCTTGTTCAACTAACTCAGAGTGGCAACATGGCAAATGGCCTCAGAATCAGAAAAACTTGAACTCAATTTTTACCTTTCACATAAATTGACTATGTGACCCTAGGCAAATCATTTCAACTTCTCAGAGCTCTCAAACAACCTTAAGACTTCAATATTTAGCAGAATGTGGATGTCACCAAAGTGTCTCTAAGACTTCAGGGTATTGGCTGATGGAGTTTCCTTACCAGTTCTCTACACCAAAGAAATCAGAAGTACAGAAAAAAAGAGAAAACAAAGGCATAGTATGGTAATATCCTCCAATCTATTGATAAAACATTAAGTGCCTTCTAATGACAAACACCGCGTTAAGTACTGGGGACACAAAAAGAAGCAAAAGACAGTCTTTGCCCTCAAGGAGCTTACAATAAAATGGGGGAGATGACATGCAAACAAACCAAGCAATTACATACTGGGCAAATAGTAAATAACAGAGGAAAGGCACAAGAATACATCTCATGTTGATCCTTAAAATTTCCAGGGTTCCTTTGGATCAGAGCAACTTCAGTTTCAGTGTCTGTTCACCCAGAGGTTTGGGTCATTTTGTGTCCCAGGATACTTGTTTCCATATTAATGGCCTTGTGACCCTTGATTTAAATTAAGAATTGGGAAGGGTGATTAACCTGACATGGGAGAGGTCATAAGTGGCCTAGCCTCTCCTTCATTCCATGGGGATTGTGAAGTGAAGTCTGGTATGGTTTGTAACCCTATGTCTGGGTTTGTTCCTGATTGTATGAATGGTCCATACTAGAAGACAGAGAGAAGGCAGTCAAGTAGATGTTCAGAGTATAAAGAATGGAATTCCCATCAACTGAGGTCTTAGGAATTACAGGGATACAACATTGCAAGCAGGATCCTGGTTGAATGCTTCAAGGAGGAAGGTAGAAGCTGACCACTAGCAGTCTACTAGCTTTAGGCCTGTTAGTTCTCGGGACATCCTGTCTCGTGAAGTAGGAAGTTAAGGTAAAGAGAATCTGAATGGCTTATTGGAAGTTAACATAAGAGAGGGCTACTGAGCACTGCCTCTTTACCCATACACTGTAAATATGGATCGAATTCAGGCAAAAGTAACTGGATCTTGTGGCTACGTAAAAATTATACCAACGAAGAGAAGAGCGAGCCGCTTTAGAGAAGGAACATGGTAAACCAGTCCAGCATCCCTTTCTCATGTGAAACCAGTTTTCTGTGGACTGTGACTAATCATTCTCATCAGTATCAATTATTTTGAATTATTTTTTCAATTAACAAATATCTCCCCTCTCAAAAAAAACCCAACCTAAGTTGTTTATATATAGCGAAGCAAAACAGATTCCCACGTTGGTTATATCCAAAACTGTCTCATTTTGTACCAATATTGATGACTACTGGCATCCTGAGTAACCAGATACCTGTGACCTGGGTCAACAAGACTTTTCTTCTCCCTGAGTATTGAATTATTCCTGAATCCCGGCAAAGATCCCTAAAGATACTTAAATTACAAGTCTTCAGTTAATAGACTCTATTTCCTCATCACAAAGGCCATGGGTTTTTCTTCACACCATGTGTTCTTCTAGCTCCTACTAATACTTGGAACTATCTAGGAGCATAATCCCATTTTTAATAAAGCAATGTCAACAATATGCCTTCTAGTTCTCGAGGGAAAGGAATGGGGATTGTTGAATGCTTACTACCAGGCAAGACTTGGCATGAAGGTGATCATTATAGTCACCTGAGAGAGGGCCTATGGGAGATGGGTCAAAGGATTCTAATAGAGGGGAAATCAAAATTCTCTAAAGGTGGAGCTAGAAGTCTGGAGGGGAGAAATATAAATTGGGACACTCATTCTCTAGCTATTCATATTCCAGGCATCTGACTGCCAAGGTCCTGTACTCTGTGAAGACCTTGACTCTGGCCATGGAAATGCTTTCCTGCCAATTGACATCACATTTTGGCAATGCATACAACCAGTTGTGGGAAATTTTCTTAAGAAATTTCTGTTCTATTCATTAAAGTTTGTCAAAACTCATAAGACAAATTAAAGTGGAAATTTGTTGCCTTAATAGGACTTAACACAGGCCTGCAGGTGTTTTATTTTGTTCTCAGACTTTATAAGTGGAATGAATTTAAATTATCATCCTTGCAACCCACAAGCTTTTCATACTAATCTTCATACTGAGTTATTATCAAGGTAACTAATTCATTGAGGTCTTTATTATAAGAGGGATCTAATGGTGTAGTAGATAAAGCACTGGGCCTAGAGTCAGAAAGACTTGAGTTCAAATGCAGCCTCAGACATTTACAAACTGTGTAATCCTGGGCAAGTAACTTAACTGCTGTTTGCTTCACTTTACTCAACTATAAAATAGGGATAATTATTATAGCACCTACTTGGCGGGATTGTTGTGAGAATCAAATGAGGCAATATTTGTAAAAATGTTTAGCACTGTGCCTGACACAGAGCAGGTATTATATAAATCTTTATTCCCTAAGGTAGGGGTTTTAACTTGGTTTTTAACCTTTTATAACATATTTTCATGCCTATGTTTCAACATAATTGGTTTTCCTTGTAATCCTATGTATTTAAAACAATATATAAGAAGAGGTCCATTGGTTTTACCATACTGGCAACAGTGGCCATGACACGAAAAAGCTTAAGCGTACTTGGTCTAAGGATACCTCCTCTGGGTAGAAGGGAAGGAGAAGAAACTAAATGTATGTGAAGTGACTACTTAACGCATACCAGGTACTTTGATGAGAACTTTAAAAATATTATTTCTTTTTGATCATTACTAGTAGTAGTAATGATGATGATGATGATGATGAAGGTGATGAAGATGATGATGATGACACAGATTAGACTTGTGATTTCATTGGTATAGAGAATTCCTAGGTGAGGAAACTTCCTCTACCAAAACAGGTAGGCACCTTCTCTGAAATACATAATTTTAGAGTTGTTTAGAATAGTGAAAGTTGAAGTAATGTGTCCAGGGTCATATAGACATTGTGTCAAAAGTAGGACTTGAACCCAGGTCTTCTTGACTTCCAGGCCAGCTCTCCATCCACTGTGACAATCATTGTGGTGGTTTTTATGTTGGTGATGATAAACGTAAGAATTGAACCCATGATTTTATTAAGACAGGGAATTCTTAAGTGAGAAAACTTGCTCTACCAGTGCAGATAGGTAACATCTCGCCAACATCTAATCTTATAGGGCTAACAATAGTGATAGAAAGGGAGAGACAGACACAAGGAGAGGGGGAGAAAGAAGGGAGAGTGAGAAACACAGAGACAAACAGAGACAGAGATGGAGAGACACAATGAGAGAGAAACAGAGAGACAGAGATGAGAGACAGAGAAACAGAGGGATAGAGACACACAAAATGAGAGAGGTGAGGAGAAAAAGACAGAGAAGACAGAGACAGAAAGAATGAAAGAGACAGAGGAGAGAAACAGATAGACAGAGAAATAGATGCAGAGAGGGACAGTCAGAGAGATAAAAGAGATAAAGACAGACAAAACGAGAGAGAGAGAGAGAGAGAGAGAGAGAAGGAATGAGAAACACAGGACAGAGACAGACACAGAGTCAGACAGGCAGAGATAGAGGCAAAATAAGAGAAAGAAGAAAGAGAGAGGAGAGAGACAGAGAAACAGAGAAAGAAGCAGAGACAGATACAGATCCAAGATCCTTGCCCTGCCTTTTTACTGCCTTCATTTCATTAATGTAATTGTGGTACTCAGACTTTCCCTCTGAAGCAAATCTTAAGCCTTCAGGGATCTGGGTGGCCCATGTGCCTCCTTACCATTTCCATTTGTTTACCCTGAGATACATAAAAAGACATGCAGACTCAAGGCAAGGAATTCTACACCTCCTTTCTTCTTGCAAACTGGAAAAAATCAGGGGGTCTCCTGAGCCTTTGTTCTTTTCGTAATTATGCAGCAGTTGGAAGAAACAAATCATTATGTCAGAATGAACTCCCCTGGATATATTTCCCTAAATTCTTTGACATGGGGACTAATTAATGTTAATGGGAGATATAATCATAATACTGATAGATAATATGATAGGTAGAAAATAGTAGCTAACATTCAGATGGTGCTTTAAGGTCTGTGGAAGCACTTTACATATCTTATTTCATTTGACCTTCACCATAACACTGATGAAGAAACTAATGTTGTGAGAGGCTAGGTGATTTGTGCAGAAGTATAGAGCCAGTAAATGTCAGAGGCATGACCCGTGTCAATGTCTTCTTGACTTCAGGTCAAATGTACTATCCACTAGGCCACCATGTTGCACAATAATGGTAAATAGCATGGACTAGTAGAGAGGGTACTTAATGGGCAGTCAGGAGACCCAGGCCTGAATTCTGGCTCAAATACTTACTAGAGGCATGAGCATGATCAAATCACCTCACATCTCTAAACCCAAGTTCCTTCATCCGTCAAATGTAGACAATACTCCTTGTATGGGCTACCTCAGAGCGATGCTTTGAGAGAGCCCTAAAGCGCTAGAGAAAGGTGTTGTTAATGATATCATTATTACAGCTTCTACTTCTCTAGCTCTTTACAGATGATCAAGCATTGACCTCACAACACTCCTATGAGTTAGCCAGTTCAAGTAGAATTTGAGAAGATGTAGTAGGAAGGCCAAATTTATGATCTCAAATATAATCATGTATATGTTTGAATGGTCCGAAATCGCAAGGTATGAGAGATTCTCTAAGGAGAAAACAACAAGAAATTT
>JAQQSZ010009657.1:0-12715 GCA_028646595.1 Phalanger gymnotis
TCTTTGGGGCTGTGATGGATTTGGCTTTCTGGTGTTTTCATGTTTTTGGTTCTTCCATAAAAAGTCTGTTATATTTTGCAATTCAGAACTATGTCAGCATATTCATAGCTGCGATAGGCACTGTGAATATCGTGTTGGTGACACAGAGTGCTTCCCCAGACTCAAATCCAAGGAAAGAAGCTGCCCCCAAAGAACTGATTCCAGAGGTACAGTAGATCTAGGTGTCTCCTACTGCTGGAGCTTTCAGAAGATACTCTCATTTGTCGAGGCCCCAATTTAATAGTCATCTGTTATGCACCTATAATATGCTCAATGCTAGGGATACAAAGATGACAGAAAAAAATTAGTCCCTGCCTTTAGAGTTATTTAGTAGGGGCACCCTCTTAGAGGTCATAAGGACCCATTATCAATATCCTTTCTGGCCACCTTAGGGTTACCTAATTAGCATATCAGGACTCAAGCCCATTGTCTTATCAAGAACAGCTGCAATAGCTTCAGTGGAAATAACTTAGTATCAGATACTGGCTATGTCAAACCCCCTTAGGGGACCAAAATGGTCCCCATATAAATGCCCATATATGATCGAATCTCTGTCACTCTCCACTATAAGATGACCAGTCCTGGTTTGCTGTTTCTTGCCATAAATATGTGTAGGATAAACCTTGCTCACATTACCTACTTCCCATTTCCACAGTTCTTGCCACTTCCTAAGCATCTCATTGGAATTCCCTTTGACATGCCTAATTTCTGGCACCGTGTCAAGATGTAGGCTTATAAACCCTGAACGAGGGGTCTGAAACTCCCAGCAGCCACACTTATACCCCAAGATTCCTCTTAAGACAGAAAGCAGGGGCTGCAAGCAGGAACCACGTGTTCCATGAGGAAGGATCCTTGTTTCCAAAATCAAATCTCTCAAAGTCATATCCTTTGGTTACAGTTGCCCTTCAGGATAGAGCAAAGAGATTTTGGAAGGTTCTTGTCTACATAAGTATAAAGGAAAAACTAATAAGCAGGATTGGGAGGAGATAGGGATGGTCCAAATCCCCTTCTGAGCTATTTTCTTGGGGTAGGGGCTGCAGTCTTCCCTAACATTTGTATAAGTTCCTAGATAGTTGCAGCTCATGTACACAAGTACAAGAGAATTTGAGGGAGAGAATAATGCTACAATAATTCCCACTTTACTCATACCTTACAGAATCCTTCTTCCCTCTCCCCATATACACACTTATGTAATTATCCTTCCCTGAATACATGTATCCCCTTTCAGTTCTATTATCTATTTGACAAAACACCACATCTAAACATCTCTCCCTGGTAGCCCTGGCTTAAGTCATAGCAAGGTGGTGCTTCTATCCCCTCTTCAGCAATGGAAGTCATACTTTTTTCATTCTCTATTCTTTCAGCGTTTCTCTTTTAATTAAACGTGTTTCTCTTTATGTTACCACCTCCTATTATACCCATGTGTTTGTTTTACACAAACTCCTCAAGGTCAGCTGCACATCTCACTCAACTTCAATTCCCAAGTGTTAGAATAGAAATGTCCCATATTCAAAGTTTTTTGAATGAATAAATGTACAATTTGTGAATTATTTAGCACAAATCATTGGGACTTTCTGGCTTGTGTCATTATCTCTAAAAGCAGGTAAATAGCTACCCTGCCTACCAGAGGGTTCTAGTTAAGGATAAAAAGAGATAATATAAAAACTTTGCTAAATGCTATAGAAAGATAAAAGTGGAAATTAAGGGAGGGGAGGTTGTTGCTAGGAAGCCAGAGTCCAGCTTCCCAACTCCTTAAAATGTTGATTGTACATAAAAGAAGCAGCTTTCTCCCCACCCCTGGTTTTTGTTCCACTTTGGTTGATGCTGCTTCACTGGGGCTAGCTAGGTGGCCCAGTGGACAGAGGATGGGGCTTAGAGTCAAAACCTCAGTTCAAATCTTGACTCAGACATTTTACATGGATAAGTCACTTAACCTCTTTCAATCTGTTTCCTCATCTATAAAATAAAGCAGTTGACCTTGGTGGTCTTTTAAGCTCCATTCCAGCTCTAAATCTATGATCCTATGATTGAGTTAATTTACCAAGCACTGGAGACAAACTCTCTATTGAGCACTTAATTTGCAAGCTGGTAACGTAATTTGCATTGGGACAATTTCTGCAAAAATATCGCCTATTACATTCAGAGGATGCAGCCAGACATGGCTTCCCTAAGGCTAGGTCCTTAGGGAGGGTACAAGACTCCACCAGTGGAGGCACAAATCTGTAGTTAAGGTAATCCAATGAATTAATTACAGCCTAATTCTCAGGAAAATAAGGTTGGTCATGATGCAGGAAATAGGATAAATAAGAGAATCTGATAGAAGCCAATGAAAGAAAACGCCCTTATATCCTCTCATACTTCAGAGAGCCAAATACAATTTCACAGTACTCACCTTTAATTGTTGTTGCAGTCACCATGTATATTGTTTTCCTGGCTCTATACCACTTGGAACAGACATTGCAATGACCAATTTGACCTCTAAGAATAGAGATGAGAAGACCCCTCCCTTCTTTCTTTGTAGGGATGAGGGACTGTAAGGGTGAAGCACTGTGTGTCAGAGTTTAAAAATATTGTCATAGTTTCGTGGCACCATTTTCCTCGACCTTCTTTCTTTATTATAAAGATTGGCTGCTTGCGGAAGGGGAGGAGAAATATATTGGGAAACTATAGGCAATATAAAGACAAATGATATTTACATTTTTAAGGTTTGGCCCCAAAGAATTGAGAAAATGGATCTTTCTCCTTTCCTTTGTGGAGCGGGAGGTGTGTACCACGGATATGAATAATGTATATTTGTCACAGTGTTCGTTGCTTTTCCCTCTCCTCTTTCATTTTTATTTATTACAAGGAATAGCTCTCTGGGTAAGGGAGTGAGGAACGATATCACTGGAAATTAAGGCAATGTGGAAACGAATGATTATCAACAAACATTAGTATGATGGTCTGCAAGAATAAAGTAAATGACTGCCTTTGAAGAACTAGGAAGGGGCTTTTGTCAGCCTCTCTACTCTAGGGGCAGAGTTTCCTCTCTGGGTCCCTTAAGTCAAGTAACGGGAATCCATGTTACTTTGCTGCTACATTTCACTTTGAGGCTAGGCTTCTTCCTAGAGTCTAGCACAGAGTCTGACCTATAGTAGGTGCTTAATAAATGCTTCTTGCTTGCTTGCTTCTCTATCTTTCCAATAAAATCTGATCAAAATTAGGCAATCTCTCCTAATGAAAGAAGATATTGCTTTGCTTCCCTACACTCAGAAATTTTTTCAAAGGCATGCTAGTTATATTGTATGTATAGGGAGAAGATTCTCAGCTGCATAGCATGAGCACAGTGACCCCATTAGACAATGAGTGCTATTTTAAATTTCCCATTTATCTCCACGACTTTCGCATTAACCTCCTAGGTTCTTTGGGATTATACTCAGTTGCTTTTAGTTTGGGTTGAAAAGCCATCTTGGAAAGTGTGGAAACTCTGTGGGAACTTGCTGGGTTACAGCTTACGTTCCATCCAAGAAAGTTCTCAAGGTCCTCTGAAATATAGGTTCCTCCAAGATAACACTATGTTTATGACCTGATGTAGCCCTGACATCCTTTAAAAGAACAGAAATTATTTGGTACCTTGCTTTTTAGATAAAAGCACTGTCATATGCCAGAAGGAATTCATGCAGATGCTTGCCAGATGTGGACAATGATCCATGCATACACTTTAAGACCAAACAGGGTTGATATCTATCAGCTCAAATCATACACCAAATAGGCTCTTCTCATATTTCATGGAGACACTTTTTAATAATACCATATGTAGATTTTATTTATTGTTAAAGTAAAAATGTAAAACTTTTCCTAATACCAAAATAGCTTTAAAAATTCAAATGATTTAGTAAAAATTTTTATATATTAAAAACTCTTCTTTAATATCACTTCTCTCCAACCCTACCCACACTCTTTATTTCATTCAGTGTTTGCCTTGTATCCCAGTAAAGCGTTAAAAAGAGCAAGAAATGTTTCTTGATATGTCTACTTGTTTAAAAGATTTACAAAAAAGGGAAAAAAATTTGAGGATAGCACCCTTAAAATTATTTCTTAGCATTAATATTCAGGATTACTCTACACTTACTGGAATAAGAGAAAAAAAGTCAGTGCTCAGACTATACTATATGCTGGCCTATATAGCCCCCTAGTGGTCTGAGGAAATGAAGGCACCATTCAGAACTGGGGAAATTGAATTCTGGAAGCCCAAAGAGGTTGAGAAATGCTCTCTCTCCTAACCTAAACTGCCACATTCTTTGCTTGCTGAAATCCTGTCCATCCTGAAGGCTCAGTTCAAATCAGTAATTTGCTGTGATTACAGAGACAACATGGTAACTTGCTTCCAAAAATGGTTCAAACCCTATAATTAACACTACAGCGCTTGTCACAAGCTGGACTCGGGTACCTTTTTTTTCTGGCCTAAGGCAATAGTGTGGTATTTCACTTTTTGAAAGGTGCCATTGGAAGCCTGTCCTTCAGGAATACACCTGCGTGGTAGGTGGGAGACACTGGCTCTCTGGAGCCAGTTAGTTTGTCTGGAGAGTCTGAAGGAGCCATGGACTTGACTGATGTCTTTTTCTAAGAGGTTCCCCTCATCCTTTGTCAGGTTTCCTCTAAGCTTGCTGGGTAACCTGTTATTACCATGTTCTTTATCTGGATCGTTCCGTTGGCTATTCAATGGGGAGATGAAGGAAGAACTGATGGAAATCTCTGAACTGTTATCCTTCTCTTTGGGCTCTTTCTTTAAAACAATGGATCTGAGAAGGGCAAACTTCCTCTGCTGGAGCTGTTCTGACTCAGGACTTTCTTCTTGTGTTTTAGCCCAGAATCTTTGGTCGTTACCTCTATTGGTTCCAGAGAAATTTATGACGTTCAGAAAATCCTTGGGACGTGGTAAACTGTTACTGATACGCTTGTTCCCAGTGCAGCTTGGGCTGTTTACACTGCTCTTTGCCTGAGCCAGCCCTTCAGTCCCAGCTGATTTTGCCAGAGTCAGAGGAACATCCAGTTTTGGGGGAAGCCTCATCTCTTGACTCAGGTTTTCTTTGGATTTCTTGGTTCTTCTTAGAGTATCAATATTGCCAGTAGTCAGGCACTGTTTCTTATGATGACTAGAAAGGCTTGTCCTAGTAGTCTGCACCTTCCCATCTGTCCTCTTACTAACCCCTTCATCATTTGTGGGAACTGTTGAATTTGACTGAGTTGATGCTGGTATGTCTGCCTCCTCGGGAGCACTAGTCACCATCACTGGAATGATGGGCTGATTAGTGCACTTGGGTCTTCGTCCAGATTCTAAATATTCTACCAACTCAACAGAGTGATGTTTTGTTCTGTCTTTGACTCCGAAAGACCACCTAAGGGGCATGGTCTTGAAAGGCCCCTGCTGGACTTTTTTAGAAGCGGCAGGCTCCTTCATGCTAACACTTCTGCCTTGAATGCCTCGCAAAAAAGGCTTTGACTCAGATTTTCCTGAAAAGAGAACAAGCAACAGGGTTATTAGTGCCCAAACCACATTCCAGAACCAGTAAGAGTAATCACTTAGTCATCTATTTCCTTCCAACTTTCCTGAGTATTTAGTACAATGCCCCCACTGACAACAACTAGAATGGAATGCATTCATTGAAATTCTTTAGTATTTCAACAAGTCACAAGGCAGGCCAGTACCAGGGAACTTGTTTGACATTCTCTGGCATCTGCTAGCCCTGATTTAGTCTATCTTTGCCAGAAGAATCTACCTCCTACTTTCATCATCTCTAAACTGTTTACTTCAGCTTGAAATTTTCACTAACACTATGGAAGGTCTCAAGTCACTTTACCTCTGTCTGCCTCAGTTTCTTCATCTGTGAAATGGCAATGGTAATACTAGCACCTACCTCCCAGGGATGTGGTAAGGATATAATGAGATTATAATGATAAAGCATTTAGTACAGTGCTTGGCACAGAGTAAATGCTATGCCAATGCTAGCTATTGCAATTATTACTATTACTGTTATTAGTGTGGTATATGAAGCAACTGAATTTAGTCAACCATACTTGTAGAAGTTATTAGAATAATCATACTCTCCGGCTCAATAATTCAACTGGTGGGAATATACTTGAGTTAGGTTTGTTTTTGTTGCTTTTTATTTTTTTCATTTTTCACTTTCAAAGACAGCAAAATATTATGCATAACTGGGGAAAAAATGGAAGCTTCCTAAACGTGCTCAACAAAAGAAGCATAGTTAAATCAACTGGGATCCGCTAATGTAACAAAATACCATAAAGCAATTAAAATCAACAGGCAAGGTGAATATAAAGATCTAGAAATATACCAAAAAATGAAGAATGAAAAAGTAGAATCAGAAGAACAGAATTAATGCTAAAAGAAGAAAAGCGAATGAGTATAAATAAACAAAAATCCTGATGGATAGTTAAAGGAAGGGACTAAAATGTTTTCCCATTTTACGCATTTGAAATTAAAGTATAAGTAGATCTGAAGTATAAATATTTCATATTTAAATTCTAATTCTAATCAGTAGGCAGAGAATGTGAACAACACACTATGGGAGATAGGAAGGCAAGAGAGGAGATCCCTGGGAGGAAAAAACCAAATCAAATGAGAAATATTTACAACAGATAATCTTGATAAACCTTTGTTTTGCTCAGAGGACTAAACTAAAAACTGTTTGTAGTTAGCTTTTACATGGCCCTAGACTAGTAAGAATAGTGACTTATTCTTTTAAATTAAATTAGTTTCAGGAGCCTCTCATGTGGCTGCACGATTATCTAGATTCTGCATATTAACAAATAGTTGAGGGGCTGCCCTGAGCCAAGGCACCAGCATTAGCCTTCTGTGGATCATTTACTTGTATTAGAGCTCATGTGAATTATTCACTTGATGCCTCCTCCCTCCGCTGTTGAAAGCTATTTATTATAGTTCTCTGTCTTCTGGCAAAAAGCCAGAAATAGATGAACATAATTTGAGTCTTTTTAAAAATCATGATGTTAACAGTTACAACGTACTTTTATGAGATATTTTGATACCAGATGCCTGGATGCCATACGGTAGCTTATAATTTTGCCTCAATCCTCAAAATGAAAAGAGCACAATGTTGAGCCCACCCACCTAACAAATATTTTAAACCAAAAGCTGACATGAGTATTGCATCTAACATTCAGTAGGTAATACACAAATTCTCATCAGCCCGTGATGTGTAAATTCCTAAGTGACGTGTCCCTAACAACACACTCCATTCCTTTGTGCTCTTGGACAGTAACTGTTGGAGAACAAGGTCTGACTGCTATCACTGTATTTATTGGAGACATAAAAGATTTAAAAAGAACAAGAAAAATATTAATATGTAAATGTTTCCAGAGAAACAATATCTGGTTGAATATGCAACTGAGAAATTTCTTTATCACTGTTTAAGCTCCCATCTAGTCAGCAGGTCTAATAATAAAGTATATTAGAAATTTATTATCAAAACTTTTAGTTCTAAAAAAAAAATTTTTTTAACTGAACCAAAAAAGGGAAGTGGTTTTGTCTAGAGTTACACATCAAATCAGTGGCAGCCACTTTTAATGCAACAGTGGCTTATATCTGCAAAGGACTTCAACCTTCACAAATTTCTTCGATATTTATTATTCCATTTGTAGTACAATAGCTTGGTGGGCCTAGTCTGATGAAGACTGGTCTAAGTGTTCAATAAATAATATTGTTTATTGCCAAGAAATAAATTATGATATCTCTTGATGACAAACTGATCCAAAGCCTGGAACTGCATACAAACCCCAGGAGGGTTTTTCATTCTATGTTATAAGAAGTTGAGCGAGTTAGCAAGGAATATTTTAAATACGTATAAAATTACAGTTGGAACAAGATTTCCAACAGTTAAAGGATTGATGATAAAAAAACAATTTGAACCCTAGAAGTTTTCTTTTTTTTTTAAACTTGCTCCAGCCTTTATTAATGTTGTTTAGGTTCAAATGTATTTTTAGATGTATTTTGATAAATACCATGAAGAGGAAAATAGCGTTTGGCTTGAACAGAGAACCTATTCTGAATGTTAGAAATCGCTGTAACAAGCCTTAGAATCAAGGTTCCTAAATCACAGATTTGAGAATTGTTTTTCTTTGAGGAAGGGAGTGAAGTATTTATATAGCGCCTGCTACTTGTCACGCACTGTGTTAAGCACGTTACAAATATTTCTCATTTAATCTTCACAACAACCTTCTGAGGTAGGCGCTATACTATTATCTCTATTTTATAGCTGAAGACTTGAGGCCCAGCACTTTATACATGGTGCCACTTAGCTGACTTACAGAAGAAACAAACTTCTTTTAAAAAGACTAATTTTGCAAACCTAAAATTAGATAGCAAGAGTAACATCATAAATATGAGAAAAATCATTTATACACACAGAGATAATGCTAGTTAGTGATTTTAACAAAAACAATTAAAACGGACCTTTCTCTGGTTTGGTAGGCGCTTCTGAGAAAACAGGAGAATCAGGCATTTTCGAAAGGGAGTCGAAATTTGCAGAACTCCAAGATGAGAGGCTTTTCCTCTGGCTGCTGTTGTTACTTCTAAGCCTTATAAGCCAGTGATCAGACAAGGAGGAGCTCATGGAACCTATAAAGAAAACACAGACATGACAGGTAGAACCTCAGCACCCTGAGTGAGAACCTGTGAAATCTGGGAGGGGCATCAAGGCAGAAAATAAAATCCATCATTTTTCTTGGAAACGTAATTTATTTGACCTTGGGAGTCAATCAAGCATGTATTCAAGTCTCATCTCATACATTGTGACCATGTTACAATGGGTGAATCACTCCTTTTTAAAAAAAAATTTTTTTTATGAATTCCAAATTCTCTTCCTCCTTCCAGGCTCTCTTCAACCACTGAGAAGGCAAGCAATACAATACCCATTGTACTTGTAAAGTCAGGTAAAACATATTTCAATATTAGCCACATTGCTCCCCCCACCCCCCCCCCCAAAAAAAGAGAGGAAAAGAAAAAGCAGCAGCAAGAAAGACTTAACCTTTCAGTGTTCCAGAAAACCCTCTAAGATTTCAAATTACATATGAGTAGTCAATCTGCTTCAGGGAAACATTTTTCACACCAGGAGTCTTAAACACTAATGAAATGATTGATTCATTCCCCCACTCCTTCAAAAAAATGTTCCACTGTATGTATCTAATACTAGGTTCTGTAATATAAAATTGGCCATATTTTGATTAATATTTTCAGAATAAAGTATATTCTTAAAATCATCCTCATATGCTAACGAGTAACAAAAAGTTTTACATGCATCTGCTGGTGTTCAGTCTTTTAGTCACATCAGACTCGCTGTGACCCTGTAGACCACAATATGTCAATGCTGTCTGTAAGGTTTTCTTGGCAAAGATAATGGAGTAGTTTGCCATTTCCTTCTCCAGTGGATTAAATCAAACAGAGGTTAAGTTAGGTGACTTACCCAGGGTTACAGAGTTAGTAAATGTCTGAAGCCAAATTTGTCCTCTGGCATTGTTCGTCTTCTCTATGATCTTTCAAAGAGAACTGAGAGTAGCTCAGTCAGTTCTTTTGGTACCTGGGACTATGGTGACATCTTCTATTTCTCATTTGCCCCAGACTTTCAGTTGGTGTAAGCATGAGCTACCACTAAATTTGTGGTCAAAATTCCCAGCTCCGATCTATACCACATTTGAGGTCTTGGACAAATCACTTCCCTTTTCTGGGCTTCAGCTACCTCAGCTATAAAATGAGGGGGCTGGACTAAATGATCTCTAAGGTCCTTTTTAGGTCAAAATCTTACGACTTAGGGGCAGCTAGGTGGTGCAGTGAGTAGAGCACAGGCTCTGGAGTCAGGAGAACCTGAATTCAAATGTGGCCTCAGACACTTGACACATGTACTAGCAGTGTGACCTTGGTTAAGTCACTTAACCCCAATTGCCCTGCCCCCCCCAAAAAACAAAAAAAAATCTTATGACTTTCTTTCTTTCAAAAACTGTTCTTCAATTCCTTTGCTTTAAGTCCTACTGTTTCTGCCTTCTGGTGGTAAATATTCCCACTGCACCCTACCTTGAAGTCTCTATTCCAGGGTGGTATGTCAAGTGGGGCTTTCATTTCTGGATCCCCAGCTCAACAAAAATCTAGTCTTAGGAGACTTGGAGGATGGGGCCAGGCGGGTAGCGGGTCCTCTGCTTGACCTTCTTCTGGGAAATGCTCTTAGGTTTTCCCTCAGCATTTAGCCTGAGACAGAAGCCAGGTTACCCACCTGAAGCCTCTGGCTTCAAAGCTCAAAGAAGGCTGGCAACCAGTGTTGAAAGACACAATGGTTTGGGTGACATGTGGTTGCACCTTACCCTGAAAATGAGATTCACAGCCATCAACCTACACTCTTCAGGGTTCTTTCAGCATCTTTCTGTTTCCTCCTTCAGATCTTTCCTCTGTATAGGTGTACTGCTTTAGGTGCACTACTTTGGGAAGAAAATAAGAATGACCTTGGAGGATCATTTCTTCTCATTCTTGTAGACAGGTAAAGTACCTCTCATTGAGCTGTTGGCTGACCAGTCAGGAATGATGTTCCTTTTCTGATAAAACAGAATGTAAGCTCCTCGGGTGCTGACCTCATCTTCTAAAACAGGTTCCACTGTGCTGTCATCGTAGCTATACCACCGGCCATCCAGTGAGTTTCTGCAGTAGGCTGCAAAATACAAAATCCAAAGTCTCAATTATTGTTGCTTTTAGAGGCAGAAAGGACTTTTCCACCTACGCAAGACAAAGAGGAACTGTAATTTTTGAGGAAAGAAAATTAGTCCATGTCAGGCTTTAACTCTGAACTTAGTATTGGAAAAAAATAAATAAGTTCTATCTTTTTTAGAAATCCATGTGAAACTTGGCATATTATGATCATTCTTATAGTCACATATGTTCTGGAAGCTTTTGGTCTTACTTTTTGACAAGCTGCCCCAGAATCCTACTCTGATGCCTCAAAGTACAATATACAGGGAATAGTGGGCTCTAAGAGTATTATGCTAGACTTCCAAGACGTTTGACCAGTAAAATGGACCTTTCGTCAAACTACCTTAACACTGCGAAAAGGGAATTAGGTGCCTAGAAGTAGAGTAACTACAGTTACATTCACAGGCGGGAAATGGCACTTCCTCAATAAAGCAAAATCTTTGAATTAACAAAGTGCTAATTCAGCATTCTTCCCATAATAAGCACAAACCACCTTGGGATCCCCCTTGCTTCTGAGATTTTGACAGAACATACCCTTGCCTTCTCCCATGGTACAAAAGGGTACATGGTACAATGCTGATTCAACTCACTTAAGAGGAAAGGAGAGCCATGGGAAAAGTTTGGCAGGGTTCTCGTGCAGGTCTAAAGGAAAGGGTACTGAAACTCAGTTGGAGCCAGTTCTGTCACAATGAGAGAGGACTCAGGGCAGGGACCCAGATCTCCTCACAAATTGTATATCCCTGAATTAGAGGAGAATGAGGCAGCTTTGAGGATATATGCATTAGAAAAAGGGATGACTCCAAAATACAAAGAAAGGCTGAAATACCAAAGATGATTTTATGAGAAAAATCTCCCCTGGGGGCGGGGGAAGCGGCAGAGCCAAGAGGGCGGCTGGAAAGCAGGGACTTGCTTAAGCTCTCCCCCAGGTCCCTCCAAATGCCTATAAAAAATGGCTGTGAACAAACACTGGAGCTGCAGAACCCACCAAATAGCAGAGCAGGGCTCCAGCCCAGGACAGCCTGGATGGCCACTGGGTAGGGTCTATCACACGGAACTGGGAGCAGAGTGGAGCAGAGCCCAGTGTGGGCCATGCCAGAACAACCAGACCAGGAGCCGGGAGAAACAGGCCCTAGCGCCCCTGAATCAGTGAGCTGTGGCAGTTACCAGACTTCTCAACCCCCAAATGCCAAACACAACAGAGCAAGTTAGGGGGAAAAGCTACTGGGACAGAATGAAAGGAGTGCATGGTTGGCCACTGCCCCTGGGGGCTGTGGAGGTGGTGCAGCTCTGAGGCTGCTTCCAGAGCTACAGCTGCAGTTGCTTCTGGCCCCCGGCCCACCTGGTGGGAGGAATTAAGAGGCTGATTAGAGCAGGCATGCAAAGCCTGCTTTGCCCTGCCTGGATCTGGGCTGCAATCCTGGTTGGCGGTTCTTTGGGGAGAAGGAGTGTTGGTGTGGCAGAGCTTGCTGTGTAGAAGTAGCTCTGGAAACAGCAGCGCAGTCCCTCAAGGGACAAAGTACTCTCTACTCTACAAGCAGTCATACCCCACTGAAAAACTCAAGGGTCAAGTAAGTTGGCTGGGAACATGGCCAGGCAGCGAAAATGCACTCAGATTCAGACTCAGACTTGGGAATCTTTCTTTGGTGACAAAGAAGACCAAAACATACAGCCTAAAGAAGTCAACAAAATCAAAGAGCCTACATCAAAAGCCTCCAAGAAAAACATGAACTGGTCTCAGGCCATGGAAGAGCTCAAAAAGGATTTAGAAAAGCAAGTAAGAGAAGTAGAGGAAAAATTGGGAAGAGAAATGAGAAGGATGAGAGAAAACCATGAAAAACAAGTCAATGACTTGCTAAAAAAGACTCAAAAAAATACTGAAAAGTATACTGAAGAAAACAACACCTTAAAAAATAGACTAACTCAAATGGC
>JAQQSZ010009658.1:0-12715 GCA_028646595.1 Phalanger gymnotis
CTGTAGCAGAAGAACGTGCTGGCCGCCACTGCGGCGCCCTCAGAGTCTTGAACTCGTACTGGGTGGGTGAAGATTCAACCTACAAATTCTTTGAGGTTATCCTTATTGACCCATTCCATAAAGCCATCAGACGAAACCCCGGTACCCAATGGATCACCAAGCCGGTGCACAAACACAGGGAGATGCGGGGGCTTACTTCAGCTGGCCGAAAGAGCCGGGGTCTTGGGAAGGGTCATAAATTCCACCATACCATCGGAGGTTCTCGGCGTGCTGCTTGGAGAAGGCGAAATACTCTCCAACTACATCGATACCGCTAATTGGTGCACATTAATTTGTAAACTTAATTGTTTAATAAATGACATTTGTGACAAAAAAAAAAGAAAAATGTCAGCAGTCTGAAATGCAAAGGGCTCAAGTAAACCAAGTGGAATTTAAAGGGAGTGATTTAAAGTCCTGTAGTTTAACAAAAAGTTTAAAAAGTTTAACAAAAGTTTAACAAAATTAGTTGTGGCAGTGCATGACAGGGGACACTGAGCTTGGTAACCAGTTTATGTGAAAAAAGATTTAGGGATGCTAGTTGGCTACCAGCTTAATATGAATCAATGTGATAAGTCTTCTTTGAAAAACAATGACAACAACTTAATATAACCACTAATACAATCACAGGCTTCATTAATAGGAAGTGGCCAGAAATAAGAGACTAATTATAGTCTTTTCTGATCAATCCAATTTCTAGTGATGCAGTGTGGCATCACATTTTAAAAAGGACCAACATTAAAGCACAAATCACCTGGAAGAAATATCTTACTAAGTATTTGCTGCATTGTTAAAATTGTTGAGTGTCTAAGAACTAGTCAACATAAGGAAGGGGTGAAGTTACTGGTGTGTTTAGGTAAGAGAAGGGTAATGGAAGGAGAGGCGTTTTAGTTATTTTCCAGTATTTTATGGGTTATGATACAGAAGAGGTAATTAACTTGTTCCATGTTTCTCCAAAGGAGTGGAAACCACAGGGAGTCAAATTTTGACTTTAATATTGAAAAGGCATTTCCAACAATTAGAATTGTTTGACAATGGAACCTCATGAGGTAGTGTTCTCCATAAATAGAGGTATTCAAGCAAATGATAAATGGCATCCTTATGGTGTAAGCTGTTGAAGGCATTTATTTAGGCATACTTCATATATACCATATATGAAGAACAGAGGAGGATTGTATATGATGCTATGGATCTCTATTGCACATATTCTGAATATTTTACTGTTCTCTTCTGTGTATTTTCAAAATGTTTCATTGACATTCTTCTTCCTTCCTTCCTTCCTCTCTTCCTCCCTCCCTTCCTTCCTTCCTTCCTTCCTTCCTTCCTTCCTTCCTTCCTTCCTTCCTTCCTTCCTTCCTTCCTTCCTTCCTTCCTTCCTTCCTCCCTCCCTCCCTCTCTCTCTCTCTCTCTCTCTCTCTCTCTCTCTCTCTCTCTCTCTCTCCCTCTCTCTCTCCCTTTTCTTATCTATCCCCACTTCCCCATCTCAAATAAAAGTTCTCCTTCATAATGTGTGGTCTCTTTTTAAAGGCTGTTGTCTACATCCATTATCCCTTGGAACCTCAGAAATGTCAACCCTATAAGATAGAGCAGGTAGTATTGTTCTCATTTTACAAATGAACAAATGGGGATAGAGAATTTAGTGACATCTCCAAACTCACATTGTCGCTATAAAGGCAGGAAGAAGAAAATCATGTTAGATTTCAATGGGGACATTGTGCAGCTCTTTAGGGATCTCAAATTGCTTGTTGTTGCAAAAATACATTTAAAGAAAATACCAGTATTCTTCTAGCAATGCTATCTAGCTACAAATAACAGAATTCAATGAGTTCAGACTGGTTAAAATTGCAGGTGACACCAAGGGCAATGGAAAAATACATGGTGGAAGTAATATGTTGAAGCATTTTACCAATGATGGCTTGCATTCTTGAAGAGGTTTAGGATACCATCAAGGATATTCATGACTCAAAATGAGCTGGCCTTGTTGTGAGAATGAGGAATAACAGATGGGTAGATTGAGTATTGTTTTGGGTTTTCAAGGAAATATTACCAGAGCCACAGGGTAAAGCCTCCAACTCATTGGTAGATCTTCTGTGGAAAGAAACAAAAAAGAATCATACAAGTCAAGAAGGTGTGCAGGGATTTCTGTCTGTATTGGTAAAGGAGGCCAATGTACTGATGAGATTAAAGATCCATCGAAATATCCAAAGATACAAAAATGCTTTGTAGCTTATAAATATGCTATATCATAGTCCTCATAACAACTTTATGAAACAAGTAGTGTAATTATTCTGATTAGGAAACAGGCTTGGAGACACAAAGTGCTTTGCCCAATGTTATATGATTAGTTCAGTGTTAGAAGTGAGATTTCAAGCCTGCTTCCCTGATTAGTAACCCAGTGGTTTTTTTTTTTTTTACTAGATCACAATAAATGTGCTTAGGTAGTTGAATGGAGTAGCATTGTGTTAGGACAGTGAGGGTACCTGCTGAGAGGAGTAGACTGTCTTTTCCAATGGAGGTAGGTGTCACAGTGGATAAACTCTGGGCTTAGAGCCAAGGAGAACATATTCTGAGCTCATATGAGAGCTCATATTCAGCCTCAGACACTTGCTAGCTGTTGGACCCTGGGCAAGCCCCTTAACCTCTGTCTGCCTTGGTTTCCTTACCTGTAAAATGAGGGGGTGAGACTCCAAGGCTTTTAAGATTCTTTGCAGCCCTAAAGCTATGATCTTAATTTCAAATATGATCCTATGAGTTGAATTATTCTACATACATCTTTTTATTGTTGGTCTTGTGCATCACAGGTAACAGGATCACGGGCTGACTTTCCTACGGAAATTGTGCCTTTTCCCCTTTGTGCTCATGACAGCCTACTTCCATTTCCTTTACCTGGCTTGGTATTGATTTGTGAATCAGGTTTGGGAGGAGAATAATACTTTAAAAAATTGACAATTAAGTTGACATTTTTCAGGATCTAGATTTTTTTGGGAGTTCTTTTTTTGATTACACCTAGATGTCATCTTTCTTTCCCATTTTATTTGGATTTTCCATTAACCCTGAAAATTAGGAAGGGCCTAACCATAGGCATACTGAAAACATGAACTTCTACTTTGATTTTTTTGGAACCAATTTTTCCATTTTCTAGTCTTGGATTGTATCTACATTTATGCTGAATTTGCTTGAATAAATTTCTAGAGTCAGAAGATATGAGTTCAAGTCCTTTTCATATAAAAATATTTAAAATTAAAGAACCAGACTTTCTCAAAGACCCTTTCTGGCTCTCTGAAGTTCCACAAATAACAACAAATAAGTGATGAACAAGAATTTTAAATGAATAGCTTCTTGGCATTAAGCTTGAAAAACTTGAAAAGTCAGACCTGGACTACATTTAATGTTTGACATCCCTCAATCTTGTGCTACTAAAATTTTAGGTGTTTCAAATACTGTAATTACTAAGGCCACAAGTAGCAAATTGATAATTTTCTTAAAAAAATCAAAGCATGGCCAAGTCAATGCCACTCCCATAAAAAGCTGTTTCTAATTATTTCAATAATTGTAATGGTAAGAACACTAAATGAATCCAGAACTTTAAGATGAGACAATTGAAATGAACTTGGTTAGTTTATGCATTTTCTGGGATTCTGTTTCATTTTGTGTGTTCCTAAGAATAACAGAATGTTTCCTACTCAGAGAAATACCATCCCAGGAAAGAGTCTGGCTTTCCAGTTGGCAGATTCTCAGGGATGAGTCTTTTCACCAATAGACTAAAAATATTCTCCCCGCTCCAGTTGTTTGCTTCTCCACACTGCACTTTCATTGTCTTGAAGCTATCCATTTTTAGACAGACATACTCCTGGGAGAATTTCTCTGTCCAAATTCCCGCTCAATTCTTAAGACCAATGGTCTCATGATTTAATCTCTTTTTTTTCCTTTAAGAAGCTTCATTATTTAAAATAATTGATTTTTGAAATAATTTTTTTGTTTTCTTTGTGTTTTCTCTAGGAACATTGGGTTTATACTTCATTCTCTTGATATTTATTGGGTTCTTCCCTTGTATGGGTCACGGAGGTGAGGAAAGAAGGATATAAGGAAGAATAATTCATCTTCTACCCTTAAAAGCCTTATAAAACTAGTTGGAAGATTGTAAACTGAAAACATACAAGGTAGTGTATGCTAAATTGAAAAATGAGTGTTACATAGTGAGTCCATAGGAACTGAGAGAAGGGAAAAAGTCTCCGTGAGCTAGGAAAGGTTCCAGCGAGCTGCTGTGGTCAGGGAAAGAATCACAGAAGTGGTGTGACTTGAGCTAGGCATTACTAGATGGTTAGGAATACTGGGTTAGTAATGTTGGGTTAGGAATAAGGGTTAGTGGGAGCAGGAGAAAGGTATTTGTATATATTTCTTTAAACTATTAGCTTGATTAAGATAAAGTTCATGACTGACCTAAACTCTGTATCTACTCCGATATGCAAAAGATGCTTCATAAATAATTGTTATATAATTATAACGTATAGTCATATAATGTTATATATCATGTAAGATTTAATATATAATGTGTTATATAATAATTGTCATAGAACAATACTTATTCAATAATTATATATAATAATATTAAAAATGATGATGCAACATATAATGATGCAACCTTATAGAGAGCTTTAAAATTTACAGAGCACTTTCCTTATAGTGATCCTGTGAGGTAGGCAAATATAGTTATCTAGGAAACAGAGGCTTAGGAAACCGAAGTGATTTTCTCAAGGTTACACAGCTGGTAAATTTCAGAGCCAAGGTTTGAATCTAATCCTTGTGCTCTTCTATGCTGTGCTGAATTTGTGTTGAAAGATTAAAAGTTTAGAGTCATGAAAACACATGGCACATTCAGAGTACAAGTAGATAAATTTGACTTGAAACAGAATTTATGTCAGGAAATGGAGAGACAGAGACTTAATAAGATAGATTGGGCCAGATTACAAATTCCAGTCTCAGGAGTTTGGCGTTGATTCTATAGGTAATGGAAAATAATTTTTGCATTTGTGATTAGGGCACTGATGTGATGACGGTTGAGTTGGGATTGTTTTTGGTGATACCCTTAATAGAAAGAATTTGCATTCCATTACAGATGAAGAGTGAATTTTCCCTTCTTGGCATTTATGACAGGAACAAGAAAACATCCATGGTGTTCTTAGAGGCAGCTAAGTGGTAAAGAACCAAACTAACTCCATTTTGTGAACAGCATCCATTTTGTGACTTTAAGTTCTATATTCCTGTAAAAAACTTTGTTTATGTGATTTCAGAGAAATATCACAAAATGTTCTGTACAACTTGTGGTGAGTACCTTTTGTTTTTGTCATTCTCTGGCCAATCAGAAAGAAGAAACGCCCTTGTTGTTCAAGATTATGTAACCCAATACGTTCCTCTTTATTAATTATAAGAAAGCTTTGTTATCTATTATTCAGTGTCCTTGCGCCTACTGAGGGGCCTTGAATCCATTTTGTTACACAACTGTGTGCCTTGCTAATAAATCAGTATGCTCAGATTTAATTGTCTTGATGCTTACTAATTTCATTCACGACATCTGGCAAGCCAGCCAGGCATTTGAGAGAAGGATCCTGGCCTCCAGGATAGCCTCTTTGAAGAACCTCCCAGAGTGTACGAAGGGATGTCTCCATGGAGGACTGCTATGGAGGTCAGACTCCCTCTTTCCCTTAATCTCAACTTTCTGAGCTAAGGGCAGCCTTCACATTAGTGGGAGAGTCCCATAAGAGAAAAAAAGCCAAGGCAAGGGGCTTAAAGGAAAAACAGAAAAATTTTTCATATAACAAAACAGTGTGTATGCGAAATTTGTTCTAAAACTGCAAGAGATTCAGTGGATAAATATTCTGGCTTAAATTTCACATTTTAGATTATTGTATATTAAAGAAATTGAGATTGTCCATTGAACAATCCCATCCCTACCAAATGAATTATTGGTTTTGTTGGGATGCCCTGTCTAAAGGATCATGTCTTCTGCTCCTTAAAGGGCCCACTCCTATTTGTCAAATTAATGATTTTGAGATTGCTTTTAGAAAATTGTGCACAATTAAATTTTCAATGGGAGATGAGGAGGAAAACTTTGCCAGAAAGTACCTCTATGTGACTGTCTTATTTGTATTGTCTCTGATAAATGCTGCTAACTTCTTCCTGTGGTCTGAGGCAAACAAGAGACATAGATAGGAAGGAAGGGAATCTTTGTTCCTAATCTGCAAGAATTTATAGTACTAAAACTAATTAGAGATGAAATTTGTGACTGAAATCTAATTTCTCAACTATGAATTTCCAAAATGTAGTTGGAATGTCTTTATAAATGCTGAATTGTTTTTCTTAGTGAGTTTTGAGGTACCACTCTGTAAAAATTTATTTTAAGGAAAAATAAAAATAAGGCTCTCTGAAAGTTACATGGAAACAGACCAAGAAAAGAGAGAAGTTTTTAAATAGGAGAATAAGTAAAATCTAATTTAGAAGTGTTCTGTATTTTCTTTTGTGAGTGATAGAACACAACTTAATTATTTAGGTGAACTGGAAGCACTATATAACTTATGCTAAATTGTTAAAGGGAAAAATTCAGTGGAAGTGAAGATTAATTCTCTAGCTGGTTGGGATATGATTAGGAAATAAAGATGATAAGAATTAGGCAAATAGAAGAAAGTAAGAGAAATATTGGATCAGAATATGAAAGAAACAAGACACGTGAAATTAGGGAAGTTGTAGTCTGTTTGCACTGACAGTGTTAATAGAGGGTTTGAACGGAAAGGGTTTTGAAGTTTTGGAAAGGGAGATTTGAAGAAGGCTTTCAATCTCATTGAGATAAGAAGGATATGAGAAACTTAATTGCATTATTCCTTATGATATAGAAAATATAAAAAAATAATTGCAGCATTGAGTTATTTAAGGATAACATACCAAAATTCTGTCTTTGAAGGATCATTAGAAGGGTATTTTATTGTCTTTATATAGGGAATATACATTCATAATTAAAGAGAGGTGAAAATGCAAGACTAAATCTTTGGTGGTAGACTAACTAGAAGTAGCTGGCAAAATATTACCATTTGAAATTGGAAACCCAAACTTGATTTGGTTGAAATTTTTTTCTAAATTATGAAACTAAATTATGTGGTTTCATTTATGGTGAGATGTGTTATCCTATTAGGATAATTGTGGTAAATCAGAATTAAATGCCAAATACACTGAGTACACGTATCAGAAAGCCCTAGTTCAGGTCTGGTCTCCGAAATTTATTGGCTGTGTGACTTGATATGTTATTGTACCTTTGTTTACCTCAATTTCTTAATTTCTAGAGGGACAATAGCACCTACCTCCCAGGGTTGTTGGGAGGATCACGTGATTGTTAAGTGCTTAGCACAGTGCCTAGTACAAGGAAAACCCTATATAAATGTTAGTAAATAGAAGTACTCTATATTGATCTTGAATGCAATCAATATAGAATGCGAAAGGTGATGAAATGAATGATTATCTATGTAGGATAATTTGGAAATGAATTAGACTGAATGCCAACTGACTGGTAATATGTTTTGTTTCATGCTTTAAATACATGATATAATGTATGTTATCATGTTTCTAGATTTTTCTTATATTGTGAAATTTACTGAGCTATCATTAGATTAAGGGAGAAACTGCTTTTCTAGTGGCATTTCTGATACAGTAGTATATTGCAACTTCTCTTTTAATCTGGATACTGTCAAATTATGAATTGAACTGTTAAAAGGATGTGGTAAAATGTTTGAAAATGGTTAAATATTTGAGATATATTTTGATTTAAATTGGATAATAATAATAATAACTATAACTTACTGTTGGGAGAAAGAGTAGCAGTTATATTGTTACTGTGCACCTGAGAAAAATAATCGTATCCTAACCCCAAACTGTGATTAGTGAAATTTTGCTACTTAAGATAAAATCTCTTGGGACTGTAATTTGATATTGTTCTAAGTTTTGATTTCGGGTATGATTGTCAGGACTGGTATTAAGCCAATAGTCCACCATTCAAGGGAAATGCCACATGCACTGAGGTCTGAGAACTGCTACAGGTGAAAAAGTTGAGGGGTTGACTTTGTATAGACAAAGGTAGGATCCTCTTGGCTCAGTTTCTCCATTGTGCCATTTTCCTTTCTAAAGAAGAAGTTTTCCCACCAGGTTAATTCTGAACATGGCTTTTTATTCCTTGTGAATAATGTGGAACTATGCTGTGTGACTGGCTGTTAACTGTGCCTAGAAGCAAAGAGAGCTGATGGAATTTTCCCTTGTCATGGTTTATGTCAGGTCAGTCTGTGTCCTTGAGGGGATAGTCTTGATATTATCATAACCATGTCCCTCCTTTTTTCCTTTCATAGCAAATTTCTATAGACAGGGCAGGTGAATAGTGAAAGTTTTGTGCAATACCAAATTTATTAATTAATATTAATTTAATATAATTAATTTAATATAATTAATAATTAATTTAATATAATTAAAATTATATTAAAATATCTCTGAGTGACAACAATAGGGATGCAAGTATGAAAAATTTTACCATTTCAATAAACTAATTATTCAGGTATAAGATTACTCATTCCTTCAGAATGATTTAGGGATGATATTCTCATACTGGAGGAATTTACAATTTACTTCTGAAAGCAATAGTATCAGTTTCCACATATATATGTATATATACACACATGGACACACACAATATACATAATTGGTTTTTTTGATTGTTTTCCAAATGTTTCTAATGGGATACACAGGCCTTGATTATGTTTTAGCTATAGTTTCTCAAGATTGGATTAAGTATTTCGATTGTATTGATAATTGAAATTATTTTCCTATTTTGAAGTCTTTGATATAGATTCTTTCTTTAGCCTGTTGATGGCACTGTTCATGTCAGGTACAGGGCTTAAGTGAATATAGAATGAGCAAATGGTATATAAAAATAAAACTTTTTGAAGTTTCAGGTGAATTATGGGTTCCTAATTTGATGTTCTTCTTATAGCTCTGTCGTTAATAGAATCAGAATCATAAGATTTGAGCTGGTTTTCATGACATGAACTGGTTGGAGGAGGACATTATACTAGATTTGCTTTTCCAATAACTAGTTCATGTGACAGATTTTAGCAGAATTACCTAGGAAACTCTTCAAGTGCTTTGGAACCAGAGAAGCTGGTCTTCTAGGAGGAACATCCTTCAGAATGCTGCCAATGAGACCAAATCCAGAATGTCCAAGGGAAGATGTTTCCAGGGACCAGATGACTACCTGAGATGTCTGAGACTCAAGATGAAATGTACTGATTAAATGGATGTTGGGAATAGGTTACCAGGCACAAAGACACTGAAATAACCAAGTCTCCTTATAACCTGGTAACCTGCTTGTTATTGTATTGCTTTGGCTTTTTTGTTTCGTGGTGTTTATTGTATTTGCTGAATTTTCTTGGTTACCTTCCTGTTGTTGAGTCACTTCAGTGTATCTGACTCTTTGTGACCCCATTTGGCATTTTCTTGGCAGAGACACTGAAGTAATTTTCTTCTCTAGCTCATTTTACAGATAAGAAAACTGAGGCAAACAGGGTTAAGTGACTTGGCCAGGATCACACAGCTAAGAAGTATCTGAGGCTAGATTTGAACTCAGAAAGATGAGTTTTCCTGACTCCAGGCCAGGCACTCTATCCACTGAACCACCTAGCTACCCTTGATGACATGTAAATCTTCCCTCTTAAATGGGTAACTGTTTAAATAAGTGATCCATGGGGAACAGTTCCCCAAGGATCAAAGCAGAGGTGGGGTGGGGGGATTGAAGAACCAAGCTAACTCCATTTTGTGAACAGCATTCATTTTGTAACTTAAATGTATATAAGTCCTGTAAATGTCTACAAGTTCTATAAATGTCCTATAAAAGCTTTGTTCATTTGATTTCAGGGAAATACCATGAAATGTTCTGTATAACTTGTGGTTAGTACCCTTAGGTTTTAATCATATTCTAGCCAATCAGAAAGAAGAAATGCCCTTGTTGCTCAAGATTATGGTACCTGATATATTCCTCATTATTAACTATAAGAATGCTTTGTTATCTCTTATTCAGTGTCCTGGTGCCTTCTGAGGGGCCTTGGATCCACTTTGTTATGCACCCACATGCTTTGCTAATAAATCAACATGCTCGAATTTAATTGCCTCAGCTTTTCCCAGTCTCATTTGCAGTAGCAGTATAATGCTTAGTGGGCTGAACTTGGAATCTGGAAGACCTGGGTTCTTAGCTGTGCAAGCCTTGGCAAATCACTTCACCTCTCTTGGCCTCAGTTTTCCTCATCTGTAAAATGTGTATTATAAGAACACCTACCTTACAGAGTCATTTTTATGTGCTCACTTGGAATTGGGAAGACTTGAATTCAAATACTGCTTCAGACACTTAGCTGTGTGACCTCGGGCAGCTTCAGTTCCTCAGTTTTCCAATCTCTAAAAGGAGGATAATGATAATAATACCTACTTCAAAGGGTTGTTGTGAAGATCAAATACAGTAATATGTAATGCTAGTTGCAAACCTCAAAAGACTATAAATGCCAGCTATTATTATTAGATCAATTTGTCAACATTTATTCCTTTTTTGTTGTGAAAGAAAGATACAATCTTTCCATGTAGAGTATCTCTCAGGCAGTGTTCTGGAATTCTGATGTAATAACTTGTTTGTTTTAGGGTTGAACCAAACCCTCCCTAAAACCACTTTGAAGCTTAGTGTCTTCAACCTTAGTGTCTCTGATGTTAATTTAATGGTTGTCTCTTGAAACTATGATATGATTAGAGGAAAACAATTGTCCTGTGGGGAATCATTACTGAAAAGTAATTTCAAGTGGTAATTCCTCTTGTAGAATCTGTTATTGTTGTGGTTACAGGCTGACTTCCCTCAAGTCCTCCTTGGATGTCTTGTCATGGTAGAGAAATGACTGTTGCTTTTCTGAAGCTATGACTTTGGAATGTGAGCTTTGGCAAAAGTCCTGCCAAGTCAGAGAGGCTTCAAGCATGAATTGTGTGTCTGTCACCTGAGCATAAGTCTGGCTGAGTACTGGGAGATTCATTGGCAGAAGCTTGACCAGGAGGTGGTGATATTTTTTTCCAGCCTTAGCAACTCATTAAACTATCCTCTGAAGCACAGAGCAGTTGGTGTCTTCACTAGAATATGGTGTGTGTGTGTGTGTGTGTGTGTGTGTGTGTGTGTGTGTGTGTGAGTGTGAAGAATTTAGATACTGGACATATCAAAGTGTTGTCATTGCCTGAACACCATGGAGTAGTTTAATATTTGGCCATTCTGACATAGGTATTTATGTTGGTATTTACCCTTTCCCAGGTGCTTGTCAAAGAACCAGTGGCTGCAATGAAACACTCATGCTGGAAAGGTTGCCTGCATGTGGCAAAGCATTTGAAGACATGATGAGGAAAGTGGACACAAAGAATTGGTGCAATTTGACGGAATTTATCACGTAAGTTCTTTTAGTGGATGAACAGAATGGGCCTTGGTTTCATATCTACAATGATAAAACTTCATAATTGCTCTTCTGGGGCCATAGCTACCAGAATCCTGCCCCAGAGACCTGGACCTTACTGAGTTATTCTTGGATAATCTTATTGAAATCTATTGTGCAAGGACAGATAATGGGTGTATTAACTTTCCATTAACTGAACTATTTATCTCTGAATAGCATGGGGAATCATGGAAACTCCAGCACACTTTCATACTCATTTTATAACTTCATTGTGTTCGGTTGGAAAGTGTTTAAAAATTGTTCTACTGTAGCGTAGATTTGTAACCAGAAAAGGAAGATAAGTTCTCTTTAAAGAACCAAGTTATTTTTTTGGAGCTTTAAAAATGTATTTGACCTAGAATAGCCTAATCTTATGCATGCTGGTTGATAAACGGAACTAGGTGTGTAGGCATAAGTTTTTGCTCAGGAAGGAGGGCAAAAACTGGGACCAAGTTATTCAGGAGGAGAAAAGGGAAAATCATTTCCCCCTTTCCACAAAAAGATGGACAAGGTGGAGATGAAACACACATGGTCTGAAATTTCTCTTTCTTCTTTTATTTTCTGCTAACCTATATTGAGTTGAATGGTAAATTTTCCTTCCAAGTAACAGGGATTAGCTAGATAGTTGGATAATGAGAATGCTGAGCCACCCCTAGGTGGGCAGTGACATAGCTCTTTGCTTCAAATTTTAACTGATCTAACAAGAAAACCTATAACGGACATAGGTCGGAGAAATAATGAAAGATTTTCTTTTGAAAGTTTTGGAAGAAAAAAAGATGGAAATTCATTGCTGTATAGAACTAGTGAAAAAGGTACCTGATTTGTTTCTGGGTATTTGTATCTCTTTACACAATATCTTAACCTAATTGTCTACTACTATTGTAAACATAGTGACTAGTAAACATTTATACTTAGTTTAATGAGTTAATTTTTTTTAAAAAAAGCATAATTGAATGGAAACTCTCTCATCCTCTTTGACTCATTTAAAAATGCCTTTGGTGAACCTAGACTTTGAACCATGAAATTGTAACTGAGAGAAGCTGCTGACCTTTCAAGTTCAAACATCTAACTAAATTGATGGTGATTGTCACAGTTTTATTGAATGTCTATTTTTGAAGGTTTGGGGGAAATTTTTCTTCTGG
>JAQQSZ010009659.1:0-12714 GCA_028646595.1 Phalanger gymnotis
GTTTCCTCATCTGTAAAATGAAGACAAGAGCGGGCACCTCCCAAGGTTGGGCTGAGGCCCCTGAAGGCTGGTTTCCTTCCCTTCTCCCCCGGGCAGGTAGGCTAACACCCTCCCCACCCCCCCACACTCACACTCAAGCACACACACTCACTTACACTCACACACCCACAGATCCTCCCTCTTACAATAGTCTCCCCTCCCCCAAACAAGGGTCACTTCTCCGCCTCTCATTTGTCGCCAGGGGGAGGCCAGAGAGTCCTTGTCCCTGCACAGATCCTTGACGATGGGGGCTTGGGGGTCTCTTCTTTGCTTTCTTCTCCTCGAGACACAGACCTAGGCACAAGGGGTAGATGGATCGGCTCTTCAGAGCTCCCTCTGCCTGGTCATCTCCCTGCTCTGTCTCACTTACAGACTTGCGGCCTTCCTAGTTCTTCATGTGGGAGCGCTCTGCCTGCCGCCCCCCACCCCAGGCCACCCGTCACGATTCAAAGTGGGAAGCCAAGGTCCCAAAGCAGGAAGGGACTGGGCTAAGAAGGTCCCAAAGCAGGAAGGGACTGGGCCAAGGTCCCACAGCCACTATATACCAGAGCTGGGTCCTCAGACCAGGCCTGAGGGATGGGATGCTTTTGTGGCCTTGTATGGGAAGCCCTGGAGGTACCTTGACCACAGGATGGTTCCCTAGAGGAGCAGCCCTGGGGCCCACTGAGAACACCTCCCCACCCCAAGGTCAGATACTCTAGGGTTCTTGTGATAGGGATGTGGGCGTCTGTGGTCCCCTGAGGGCCCTTCCTTCCTGGCGCCAACATTCCCAGGCTCCCCTCAACCTCGAGGACCAGTCCTGGCACCTTAGAGCGCACTCAAGGCCTCTCTGGTTGTCCCCAGTCTGGTCCTTTGCTCCCTTCCTCCCCAGCACCCCATGGGGGCATCTTTCAGAGTCTCTGCACATCCCCTTCACTGCTTCTCGCCTGGACCGCTGGAACAGCCTCCTGACTGGTCTCCCCACTCTCGCTCACTGCCTTCTCCACCTGCTTCCACAGTGAAGGTCCTGACCTGAGGGTCTCCAGCCAGCCTCGCCAGGTCCTCTATCATGTCCACTCTAGGGGTCAGATCTCCCTGCCCTCTGGCTGCTCTTCACCCCTACATGCCATGTCCTCTCTCCATGCTTTTGCCCACACAGTCCCTGACACCTAGAATGCACTCCCTTCCCTCTGTAGCCACCCAAGACAGTCAGCTTAAATGACACCTCCTCCAGGAAGCCTGTCCTGCCTCCCCGATCCTGCCAGGGTCCTCTTTCCTCAGTAGAATATGTGCTCCTTGAGGCAAATAGTCAGGTTTTGTCTTGCCTGGCACATAGAAGCTGACCAACAAATCTGCTGAATCGAATGACATTGACTTAAGGACCCCGAGTGGCTGCCTGCTGGGCTGGGCCCTTGGTCTCCCAGCTTTCCAGTACTGGGCTTTTCCCCTTTCCACCTCCGAGGCCTTCCATTGCTTGGCTCGTGTGGTTTAAAAGAAGGCTCCTGAAGCCCCCCAGCCCACCCCAGGCTGATCCTGAGAGGAGCTGTCTCAGGCACGGGCACCCCTCTGCAGAATTCCATCTCCCGGATAATCCCTTTGTGGCTCTGGGGCTGATCACTGTTGCCAATCCCTTTCTAACCCCTTTTCCCCCTCTTTCTGGAGTCCAGCTCTCTTCTTCCCCTAATTAGCCTTGTGGGGGCGGGGCACGACTACAATTCCCACCTGACACTGGAAGCCAGAGAAGGTAAGGGGCTTACCCAGGGGCACTCAGGAAGTCGGGCCAGGCCAGCCTCTGACTCCTGGGCTCTCCAGATCAGAATAAGTCAGTGGCAAAGCCAAGCGGAGATTGAACCCAGGTCTTGTGAGGAGGCCCAGGGTGGCTTGCTCCCTGTTTCCTGGGTCGGCAAAGAGAGAGGGCATTTCTGCATTGGGGCAGGGCAAGGGAAATGGGCCAAGGCCTGCTTAGCCCTGGAGAGAAGCTGGCTTGGCAGGTGGGCCTCTGGGGCATGAAGGGATGGAGGCCCAGGTACTGAGCTTTCAGGTGTGGGGGGGCAGGGGTTGGAGTCACTTCTGGCTCTCAGGGAGCTCTGAGGTTATCAACCTTCAGCCTGGCCTCCATCCCTCCCTGGAAAGGCCAGTGAGCCCCGAGGCTCTTGGGGGAGGGGGGTGACGCCTTATCGTCTGTACCTGGGCCAATCCCCGACCTTTGCTTTACTTGTGCAAACACCACCCCCTGCCCCTTCCGGCCAGGCCCAACCCCTGGCCTTTGGGGCAGCAGCAGCCATGCCCTCCCTTCCTGGCCTTGACCTTTGGGCAGCAAGGACTCCTTCCGGCTGGCATCTGGGCCCAGGGGAAGGCAGCTGCCAGACACCCCTTGGCAGGCCCACGGCTGAGTAGCCCTGGTTCCAGAGTACCCCCTATATCCTGATAAAGCATCTCTTTGCAGCCAGATCCCTGAGCCCTTGGCCACAGGCAGGCTCAGGACAGAGCCACTGTCTCGCAAAAGCTGTCTTATACCTTGGGCTAGACAAGTCATCAGAGGGCTTAGCTGGGGAGCTGGGAGGTCCCTAATGCAGTGGAGTGGAGGGCAGGGCAGGGCAGGGCAGGGAAGGGCAGATTCAAGCAGGAGCAGTGTACTGTGGCTCGCTCCCATGTTGACTTTGAGGCTGGCTGGGTAAAGCCTTGTGTTTATTTACAAAGCTGATGGCATAGGACCACGTCACAGGAACTTGGTGTGATGGAAGAGGCAGCAGACCAGGCTGTGGGTCAAGGTGGAGGTCCGATGGGCAGACTCTCTGGGGGCGATCACCCCTGAGAAGAGCCCAGGAAGAGCGCATATAGAGAAGGCAGAGCAGTCAGTCTCTTGGGCGGACGTCAAGCTGCGGCCTTCTGAGGGCACGGTGCCCATTTGGACAGAAAGGCCCGTACTGTTGGGCCCCAGCCTCCCCCGGCCTTGGGCCCAGGGCCCCTGAATTATGCCCTGCCTCTCCTTGAGACCCACGTGGTCATTCAGTGATCAGGCCAAGCAAGGGCAGAGAGTAACTTTGATTTTCCCTATTTTCAAAACTGGGGAGCTGGCCTTTAGAGAAAGGACATAAAGCATTGCTGCCTCAGAGGCCGGTCACCCACATGACCATCCCAGGTAGAGGCCAGGTGAGCTGCAGATAACTGGCCTCGGAATCCCCGGGTGTGAAGACCTGTCTCTAACAGCCCCAGCTTGCCCCTGGGTGACTTTGGGTCAGTCTCCTCTCTTGGGGCTGCCTCAGTTTCCCTGGCTGTTACACAAGGGGGCTGTCCCTCCCCACACTTTCTGAAGTGTGATACTCTGTGAGTGGAGGGGCTGTTCCTTGCAGGGAATCTACCATCCCCAGACTGTGTGCAGGGCATTCGTGACCTTCCCTGCCGCTGGCCCCAGCTTCAGGCTCTCCTGTGTCTCAGTTCTTTCATGAGACCCTCTCCTCATCAGGACCTTGTGTCTGAGCACTGGGCATCTGGCCCAAGGGTGCTGCTAAAGAGCCAGTGCCTTGACACCGTCCCAGTCAGGTGGGGACAAGCTGTGCCCCGAGGCTTCACTGAGGGGAGCCACCAGCTCCTGGGCCAGCCCTGGCTCTCCTGGCTAGGCAGGATTTCCTTGACATGTCCCCAGAGCATTTCATGGTCATCCCAGTTTTTGACTTTCTTCTCAGTAGCTTTGCACCTCTTTGTAAATGCTTACTGGTGGCCACCCCTGAACCACAGGCCTGGTGCCTAGCGCCCTGTGACATGGGCTGGGGAGTCAAGGAGGAGGAAGAAACAAATCCTGCCCTCAAGTTACTACCCCTCTAGCTGCCTGTAAGACATGAGCAAATGCTAAACAGATGCACAGCAAGTCCAGGAGAGGCACTGGCATAGAAGGTAGTGAGGGAGGGTGAGGTCATCACCTCAACTCTCTCTGTGCCCTTGGCCCCATCTCTGTCTCTCCATCCAGGGCTGAGCATGGCTCCTGGCACACAGTGGGGGCTTACTGAATGCTTTTGGATTCCTGGCTCTGCTGCCCTCACCAGTCACATCTCCAGCCCTCCCTCTGCATCTCTCTTCCATCCTCACCATTCAGATTAAATCTAGATACCTCTTGGTCATAGACTGTTCAGGGTCCCATGCTGAGTCTGTTCTGGACCTTCTCTCCCAGGGCCAAGTAGGCACCTTCAGGGCTCCAGGGACACCCCGAAGAATTTGGAGGCATTTCTTCTCTCACACATTCAGCTTGAGCCCTCATCGGTGTGACTCCCTCCACCTCTCCCACTGCTGGGCACCATCGATGCACCTATTCCGTTTCGCTACCTAGCATCAGTTAGCTTTTACTCAGAGATGTTCGCTTTGACGATCCAGCAAGAACAAACATACAAACACCTCTCCCCAGCATCTGGGGGTGCACTCTTCCCTATACTACTCTGGTGTCTGGGGAGAATGGGCTCCTATTTGGCCTGGCTTCTGGATAGTGTCAGTCCCACTAGGTTCCTATCCAGATATGACGCGGATGCCCTGTGGGTCCCCATCTTATCCCAGCTCATCACCAGGCTGGGGCCTGAAGGTCATTCCTGGAGGTCATACCTCTCTTATTAGGCCATCAGTGCAGGGCCAGCTGCCAAACCCCGACCCTGGGATGGCAGGGGTTCCCTCTCTTGCCCTTCAAAACTCACAAAGTCACCTAAAACGGGAAAGAACCAAAACAGGACTGATGGGTCTAAAAGGGGGACCCAAGGCTTCTGCTTTTGCCATGTTGTCTGGCCCCAGAAACTCTCAGCACAGGCATCATACCAAGAGAGAGCAGCCCAGAAGAAGGAACGATAAAGAGGGGTGTGGGCTGAGTGAGGCCATGGGAAGGGACCCCAACTCAGCATCCTCCCTCGCCTCTCCATGCACTGCTAGGAGACTTTGGGGGCTCCCCCCACTTCCCACGGTCTGGCCACACTGGACTTCTGGCCATTCCTCACTCCCACAAAAGGATGAGTGAATGCTTCTCCTTCTCCCCCAGCCCATTCCTTGCTGCCTTTCCGGTCTCAGGCAGGGTGGGCACAGCTGAAGACTCTCTAGCTTAGAGGTTCCCAGACAGCTGCAAGGAAGAAGAGGGTGCTAGGAATCCTGCAGCCCCCTGCGGGGAAGGGGTGGCTGCCCCTGCTCCCCGCCTCCCACCTCTTCTTCTAGGCCGTGGGAAGCTGTCCTGTGGCCTGGGGACACATCTGTGTGTTTCCTCCTGGCGCTCTAGGCCCCAAACATGAACCAAACCCCGAAGTGACCCCGTCTTCAGCTGGGGCTCCTCACTCCTCTCCCAGCCCGCACTTCCTGGGCTGGCTTCCCCAGAGCTCTCAGAATGGAAGTAAAGGATGAGCTAGACAACCCTCAGGGTGGGTACAGGGAATGGCCTATATTCTGGCCTCTTCTTTCAGGAATCTCAGGAAAGAAAAGAAATATTGGGTCTTCTTCTTGCATCCTAGATGGTGGTACGGTGGATGAAACCATGGGGCTGAGCTACCACAGTCTGGGCCTGGGGTCTTCTAGAAGAAACTAGCTAGAGATACAAATGCCTGAAGCTGCCTGGTCCCTGTGGCTTCTTGGGGGAGCCTCTGAAGGGTCCCCTCATGCAGGGCCAAGGCTGGCTGAGCCAGCTTGCTCTTCTCCCGGGAATGGGCTTCACTCTTAGCCTTCTTCCGCTCAGCCAAGGAGGCTTCTGGGACCACTGCAGGTTTTAGTCAGTGAATGAATGAATCACAAAATGTCTGATTTGGGAGGGACCTCGGACCCAAGGTCCTGCAATGTCAGAGCTAGGAGGGGCCTGGGCAACCACTGATTGCAGCCTGTTAACTCTACAGAACCAGAGGAGAAGAGACAAAGACATCATTGAGTCCAGGCCAGAGTTTTCTGTCCCTTGGTCATGGCTCTCTCTATGAAATTGTGTTTTTGCTGAGGCGGGCTCTCCCCATCCCACCCCTCCCATCCCTGCTGTCTTTCCCCACCACCCCTAGCCTCCACATGCCCCTGCCCCATGCCAAGGAGCTGGGCCTCAATCTTGCTCAAGCAAAACCTGAAAAGAAATCCACAGAGCAACTTTTCTCCAAATGGTCACCCAGTGAGCATGAGGGAAGTGTGGAGCAGTGGGCAGTGCTAGTCTTGGAGCCAGGCAGAGCTGAGTGCAAATCTTGCCCTTAAAAGCCACATGGCCAGGGGTGGGTCACTCTACTTGTCTCAGGCTCCTTGTGTCCCAAATGGCCCATAACAATCCCAATAGCCCCCAGAATTGTGAGGGAAGCACCCTTGGCAGACCTCAGAGTACAGTGGAAGTTTAAGCAGCAGCTCTTCATGCCCCAGGGCCATTGCCTTCCTGCCTCTGGGCCCTGCCCAGCTTGTCAGAGGTCTCTGAAGCCCTTGTGGCCAGAGCTGAGCTAGCTCTTCTGGAGGCTGACTGGGGCCGTGGGCACAGGAGCCTTCCTGTGACTGTTCCTCCGTCTGTCTGCGTCCCTCTAGGGGACCTGTTAGTGAAACACCCTGGGGGCAGTGCCACATCCAGCCCAAAGGAATAGTCTCCAAGAGGAGATTCCATGGCTCAGAGCTTCCTTGGGGGCTGACTCCTAGGCTCTCCTGCAATGGGGAGTCCCATGCCTGGCCTCGCCCTGCCTGCTGCATCTCTTGGTTTTGCTTGGGGGATTTGTGAGCAGCAGAGTGTCCCCTGGTCCCCCCAGTCCCTCTACACTTTTCCTTAAGTCAAATCAAGTCAGTAAGCATTTATTAAGCATCTACTGTGTGCCAGTCCCTGTGCTAAGCACCAGGGGTACAAAAAAAGGCAAAAGTCAGTCCCTTCTCTCACAGGAAACCTGACACAAACACCTGTGTACAAAGCAGTCCCAGACAGGCTAAGCTGAAGGCAATTAACAGAAGGCAAGGGGTCAGGGAAAGCTTCCTGGAGAGGGCGGCATTTTAGCCATGACCTGCAGGGAGCCAGGGAAGCTGGGAGGGGGAAAAGCGGAGGGAGCCAGTGCTTGCCACCCCTACCTTTGTGGCAGGGGACGGTTTCCTAGCCAGCCAGAGGCGGTGGTGATTTTCAGTTTTATAATTCCTTCATTTCTTTCTTTCTTCTTTTTTTAAACTTCCTGGAGCCAGACACTCAGCCCACATCCTGGGGGTCTTCCTCCCAGGACTCTGCCCTACAGGCAGCCCACAGCCTCAGGGTCTCTGTCCCCGTGGAAGCCTGCTTCTCCCCCTGTTCTCAGCCTCTGCCTCAATGGCCCTATGTGAGGGAGGAACAGCCCCTTTGGGATTGAGTTTCAGCTCCTACTTCCATCAACTGAGGGACCCTGTCTCATGGCCTTCCTCTGTGAGCCTCATTTACCTCTGGGGGCAGCTGAGGGTCCCGAAGGCCTCTTTTTGCTCTGGCCATGCACCCGCTGCTTTGCCTTGGGGAAGCTGTCAATGTATTTCTGGCCCTGGCAGCCCTGCTCACCCTCATCTCTTCCACCTCAAGGTTTTGCTCCTGTTGTGCCCGCTCCTGCCCCTGCTTCCATCTAGCCCCCAGCCCTCTTCCTCTGATGACAGGAAGGGCTGGGCTCCTCACCTGCTCTGTGGGAATTATTCTCCTCTCCCAAACCAGGCTGTGGTGAGACACCCAGAGACTGGCACAGATACCCTCTGATCTGATCACCCTGGAGGTGGAAAGGGCATGATAGGGCATAGGCCCAAGCTAAGAACACTGAGGCCTGGTGGGGAAGGCCTCGACCCCTGGCACCCAGCATCAGGGAAAGTTCTCTCTGCTGCTGCTAGGCTGATCTCCATTTATAAAAGAAGAAACAGAGACCAGGAGGTCCCATGCTGGGACCCACCTTTCCTTCCTCCCAGCTCAGCTTGGGTCTCCTTGTATGATTCCATGCTTCCTCTGTCCCTCTCCTATGTCTGGTGCAGTGTGGAGTCCACAATGACTGCCTGTAAATGGGACCAACAACTGTGTGAGTGCATGTATGTGTGTGTGTGTGTGTATGTGTGTGTGTGTGTGTGTGTGTGTGTGTGTGTGAATGCATGTGTGTGCGTGTGTGGGGCCCCTGGACAGCCTCCAGCTGCCAAGGAATGGCTCTGGCCCATCTGGCTCTGGCCAGGGGAGCAGCCCCAGAACCCACCCACCGGGGGCACCCACCCACCAGGGGCACTCACTAGGAGCACCCAGCCACAGGGGGTACCCACTCACTGGGAAGGAGAGCCTGTGCCAGCTGTGGCCAGCCTCCTTCTGGCTTTCAAGGCTGAGACAGCTGGGCCTTCCTTCTCTCCCTTTTTGATCCTGGCCAGTCTGTCTAGAGTCATAGACCTTCCCAGGCAGCTCTGGGAAGGACCCTGAGGGGCTAGGGGTCACTTCTCTCTTCTCCCTGCCCTGTGGCTGGTGTTAGAAAAGCCAGGCCTGAGCAGAACCTGGGTAAGCCCGTTGCCACTGCCCGCATTCTTAGAACTGAGATGAGAGTCACCCATGGGGAGTCTCTTGTCCTTCAAGGCTCCCATGGGCCTAGAGTCCTATTCAACAGCCCAGCGCAAGGCATTCCTTAACCTAAGGACAGGAAGCCTCAATGATGGGATTTCAGGCGTGGTGACAGGCCAGTGGTGTGGTCTGAGTGAGAAGCGGTTACTCGTTGCCCTCAGACTAACCCTAGGGAATAAGCATTTATTAAGTGCCTACTGTTTACCAGGCACTGTGCTAAGCACTCTATAGGTCGGACCTCATTTGAGCCTGTCCCCCAGCCCAATACACCTTCCCCTGGCTGGAGACCCACCCTGGCTTCTACCCACATGGACACAAAGCAGAGGAAGGAAAGGGTCTGCAAGCTGAGGGGCAGGCCCAGCTCAGGAACCGAATACCTGTAGGTTCCACAGGCTTTGGACGCTAAGCTGAGTGGGTATCCCAGAGTCAGTGCCCAGAGTGATGACTTCAGGGAAGATTCCGTGGTGCGGGCACCTCCCTGTGAGCGGAAGGTGTGATCCCAGCCTGGGAATGGGCTGCTGGCTCCTTGGCTGTCCATGGGAGAGAGCCACCCGAAGTCTTCAATAACGCCCTATGGGCCAATCTCGGGAAGTGAAGTCTGCGTGGGCAGCAGGTCCCACCTTCCAGAGTCCCTGACACAGACGCCTTGTCACTGAGGATTCTGTAAAGGCCTTGAAAGCTGGGCTCTCTTCTTCCCCATCCAAAGGCACCTGTCCAGGGGTCTTATTCACTCCGAGATCCTTCTCAGTCTCAGAAAGTGAACTGAAGGAGGTCCCACAGGCCCTGGGGCTGAGGGAGGGCTGAAGAGGCCATCTTTCCCGGGAGTATTTTCTTTTACTTTCCTTTACACCAAAAGATATTTTCCTTTAAGGAAGACTTGACAAGCCCCAGGGGATTGGAGCCATAATGGTGGAATTCTTGGCAGTGGAGCAAAGGGCACCTCTGTAGGCAGACCTCAGCTGACCTCTGCCAATCTCTCAGGCACTTCAGTGGGCACCACCTCTGGGGTCCTTGTTCTGGGTCTCTGGATCCTGAGATAGAAAGAGATGTGGGCAAGTCCTTGGTGAGGAGCTTGCCTGAGATGAGGTCTCCACTGTTTAGGGGGGCAATGCCCAGAGTTTTCTCGACCACACCCATGCATGTAGGAGAGGGCTTCCCTCTGGCGGGGGTGGGGTGGTGTGGAAGCTGAGAGGAGAGTAGAAGAGGAGCAAAGTGGCCCCATCCCCTGCCCCTAGCCAGAGAAGAGCTGCCCCGCTGAGATCATGGGATTCCGGCTCAACAAATATTGTCCTAAACTCATTCTGAGAATTGCACGCGTGTGTCTGTGTGTGTCCGTGTGTGATGATGTGCGTGTTGGGGGGTGTTTTCTTTGGGAAGTTCTCAGAGCACTGTGGTGGGAGGCTAGCGTCCGAAGAGGCCGGGGGACAGACAGCAGGGCCAGTGGGGGCAGCATCAGGGTCCCCCTCCCCTTTCCCCACATCTGGTTCTGATTCAGCATCTGGCTGGGTATATTTGCTTTGGGGTCCTGCTGTCAGGGCCTGGGGCTGGGCCCCTCTGAGGCAGAGAGAGGGCAAGGACAGGGCCACCACCTGCTCCACTTTACTGCGGGATGTGGAATCGTGCTAGGACAGCAGGTTCTCGTGGGGCCACCGATGGGGGCTCATGGAGCAATTCTCTGTGTTCTGGGTACCAGGGACACCCATGAGATGGAACAAGGAAATTTCACGGAGAGTCAGGGACTGTCCTGCTAGACACAGTCCTGCTAGTCCCTGCAGGGACTGTCCTGCTAGACACAGTGCAGAATGATGTACGTCCAGGCCAGGGGGAAGCCGTGAGGGACATTGCTGTGGGAGCCCAGGGGCTTGGGATGCCCTCTGACCACGGAACATGGCCATAGCCTCTCCGGCCATGCTCTGAGTCCCCTGTCTGGATCTAAGTCAGTGGAATGGGTGGGACGGGGTGTGTGTGCGTGTGTGTGCGTGCAGGTGTGTGCATGAAGGTGTGTGTGCATGTGTGTGTGTGTCTGTGTATGTGTGTGTGTGTTTTGGGAGGTGGGGTGGGGGAGGGAAGCACTAGCCCCTTGGGGAGGATGGGGGTGTGTGTGAAAGATGAGGTCAGTCTGGAGGGAGGTGGGAGAGAGCTTCACTGTCTACTTCCAGCCTCCTTTCTAGCTCTGCAACACCAAGCAAGCCTCTCCCGGACTCCACCCTGGCCTCAGTCCCCTCATCTATAAAATGGAGGGGGGTGACCTTCCAGCCCTCGGCCACTGGTCCTTGGAGGGATTCTCTAAGTGGGGTTCTGGGTTCCTGCCCCTCCCATAGCAGAAAAGGCACAAGGGGGCTCAGGGGAATGGCTGTGGGGGATCGATTAGAGGCTCGACCTTGGCCTAGGAGAAGCCTGCCCCGATGTGAGCACTGGGGGTATCCCAGGACCCCCAGCTGTAGAGGAAGGTGTCACTGGCATGGGAGGGGACCTGAGGAAAACCAGGAAAAACACCTTGCCCCTATCTATGGGCCTCACTGCCTGAAAGTCTACCATTAGCATTTAGGTTAAGGCCTGACTTTCCTCAGGCTCTTTTTAAAATATTTAAAATCTTATTTCTGAACACAGTTGTCCTCTCTCCTGCCGAGCAAGCGCAGAACTTTTTTTTTTAAAAGCCTTTTAGTCAAACTAGACAAGGCTTTAGTCCTGCCCATCACCCGCACAGCCTCCTGCAGCCGGACCACACGCCCATGGTCTTCCACCTCCACACAGAGGGTGTGTGGATGTATGTTCTCTATCCTTCCCCAGACAGGCTCTTCTTTTCAGTGCAACCCATCTTCCTATGCCTTGTGCCCCTCGGAGGGGACCCACACCCCAAATAGAGAAAGCTCTGTCAGACCACTGTCTTCTTTATGGGGGGCAGAAGGAGCCTGGGAGCCTGGGAGTCCAAGGAGGGATGGGTGGAGAGGAGGGACAGTCGGGGAGGGAGGAAATGAAGCCAAGTCCATCCTTTGGTCGAGGGCCAGACTCCAGGCCTGGGTCTCCCTCCCCTCGTTTTCTCTCCCCAGCGGGGCATGGGGCCTGAGTGAAAGGGCCACCAGCTCTGGGGCAGGTGTAACTGCACTTGGGTGGTTGTTTTCATCAGCCTGCCAGGTGAGGCTGGGGTGGTCTAGACCAAATCTAAGGCCACACCCCAACATGTGGTGCTGCAGCTGGGCAGCAGTCTCGGCCAGGGTAGTCTGTAGAGAAGGGGAAAAGGGGTGATGGTTCTAACTCTGCCTCAAACCTGCGCCCCCAACACTCTTGGGGAATTGTTCACAGAAAAAAGGAAGGAAAATTCTGTCTCTCCAGATTTCCTGCTCTGGACAGGCCCAGGGCACAGACTTTCCAGAGGCTAGGAGGCTCCTGGGGTTCCACGGTGGGGGGGGGGCTCTAGGTCCCTAACCCTGCCTCTCAGGTAGTTTTTTTCCTGGGGGAAGGGAACTGAATATTCAGTGGCTAGAGGCTGGTTATGATGCGGGCAGATTTCTGAACCCCTAAAGGGGCTGGGTCTGGGCAGTTCTACCTGTGGCTTGAACCTTTGGGGTCAAACCTGCACTGAGTCTGTTCCCTCTACGCTGATTCTTCCGCCTCAGTGCTGCCCCTCCCTCCACCAGGCTCCTGAAGGTTTTTAGGCTGAGAAGGGCGCTTAGCTCTCTTCTCCTTACAGGCCACCAAGGCAGGGACAGACTGAGGGCTAGGACTCTTATTACAGATGAGGGAATCAAGACTTGGAGTGAAAGTCACCTGTCCTCAGCCCCAACCTGCTGGAGCCAGGATTACAACTGAGGTCCTTCCAAATCAGAACCCAGCTCATGACACCATATTGCCTTCCTTGGCATCTTGTTAAAATATCCTCTGTCCCTGCAGTCTCAGGTTAGGCTTTGGGCATCTTCACAGGATTCCTTCCTTCCTTCTTTCTTTCCTTCCTTCTTTCTTTCCTTCCTTCCTTCTTTCCTTCCTTCCTTCCCTCCTTCCTCTCATCCTTCCTTCCTTCACTCACTCATTCATTTATTCATTCGTTCCTTAATTCTTTCCTTCCTTCCTTCATTTTTTCCTTCTTTCCTTCCTTCCTTCCTTCCTCCCTCCTTCCTTCCTTCCTTCCTTCCTTCCTTCCTTCCTTCCTTCCTTCCTTCCTTCCTTCCTTCCTTCCTTCCTCCCTCCCTTCCTTCCTCCCTCCCTCC
>JAQQSZ010009660.1:0-12714 GCA_028646595.1 Phalanger gymnotis
AGGGAGGGGAGGGAAGACTGGGGAACAGGGCAACCAGAGTGTACGCCATCTTGGAGTGGGGGGATGGAAATGGGGAGAAAATTTGTAATTCAAACTCCTGTGAAAATCAATGCTGAAAACTAAACATATTAAAAATAAAAAGAAAAAATAAAGTATTTAATATAAAAAAAGAAAAGGTATCCCTAAAAAGTACATTTCCATGAAGCTCAGGGCAGAGGGTTGTATGTTAAGGGTAAGAGACAGGGCTAGGGTAAATGGGAATAGGAAGTACTTGGAGAAAGAGTATTTGGAAATACACTGATATCACACAAAAACAAAAGTATAGGTCGCTAAGGTTTTTTTTTGTTTGTTTTTTTGTTTTTTTTACCATTTTTTCTTATGTCTCTCATCTTATTTGCCTTATGGAGGACCAGATTGTGGCTTGTGTCTTCTGACTTCCCAAGTAATTCCTCATCCTGGCCACTTTTGTCATTTAGCCTCTCCTCCTTGCTTTCATCTCCTAACCTCTCCTTACCTTCCAAGGAAGAGCTTAGGGAAGCCCACTAAGGGTATAGAAGAAACCTGAACCCTATAGGAGGCTTTGTGGAGCCAAAGTTCCCGTTGATATCCCCTGAAGCAGCTTTAATTACTTAGTGGTGTGGTAAGTCTCAATCTGACATAGTGAATGGAGTACAAAATTTAGAGTTTGGGAGACCTAGGTTTAAGTCCTACCTCACCAGTTGCTAGTTCTATGACTGTGAGCAAATCACTCCATTGCATATACACATCTATATATATATATATATACATATATATATATAATATAAAATATAGTATGATATATAAAATTTATATATAAAGAAAACTTAGGGCAGTATGTTCAATGCCAAATAATTAGTATATATTAATATTAATTAACTGATAATAAAGTAATACTGTTAGAGTTTAGGAGGAGAGATTATTTGAGGCTAGAGTGATCAGAGGATGAAGCATGAAGAAGGTGCAAAAATGTTGCATCATTTGATCAACAAGACCTGAATTCAAGTTCTGTGTCTGATAAATACTTGACTATGCCATTCCTGGCAAGTTAGTGCCAAAGGTATCAAACGCTTGTATGGTGCCCACAACACTTCTGAGTTCTGGGCATAGAACCAGATTAAGATGTAATTGGGAAATATTTAACAAAAAAATTAAAATACAATGAAATATAGAGAGTGCTAGTATGTGGTTTTTTAAGTCAATATGTAGCTTGCAGAAATGCTTTTATATGGTTTAGTGTCCTGTTTTCTATTTAAGTTTGACACCACTGCTCTAGGCAGCTAAGACTATTAGTTACCTAGTAGGTGCTGACTTTGCATTGGTAGAGGGTGTTTCCTAACCAAGAATTCCTTACAAAAAGAAAATCCCAGATTCTGTCTCCAACTCCATATAGAAATACAGATGTAGGATATATAAGCGGCACTAAGACTTTGGGGACACGCTATATTTAAAAAATCATCGACATAGGTTTGGTTACTATTTTTTTAATAGTTGATTACTGCCAGTGTGTTCCTGGCTAAGTATACAAGCAAAGCAATTTGGAGATTTTTCACATAACACATTCAGAGGCCTGTTTAGGAATTATTTTTTAAGTCTTGTATCTCTGTTCAGTTACACCTTTTCTTTTGATGCCTTTCATTTCATACCATCTTTATGTTTTTTCACTCTGTGGAAATTAACAGAAAGAGGCTTTATGTTTCATGTCTAGTAAAATATTTGTGAAGAGAAAGCCTTATCTAATTCCCTATTAATTTGGGATAATTCTTTTTAAAAAAAAGTAAGAAAAGTTTGCTAGCATTCAGTTGTGTCCAATAATAACAGATACGTAGTAAGAAGAGGCAACATGGGAGAGTGGGAAAAAAGCTGGAGTTGGAATAAAAAATAATCTGGTCTAGAGTCCTCCCCTCTGACACCAACTGTGTGACTCTAGGCAAAGTCCTTAGTCTCTCTGAGCCTCAGTTTCTTAGTCTGTAAAATGGAGAAAGTAAGAAATGCATCACCTACCTCAGAGTTGTTGGGTGGCAAATGCTTTGGAAACAGCAAATGAGACATAATTATATCCATATTCCCTGCAATGCAGCGTCGTCAATAGTCTACCCTCAATGATCCCTGATCATTTAACTAATTGACACATCATGTAGCTGATGGTTACAAGCCTTTTGTCTGGCAGCATAGTTCTCCCCACTATTCCTGCCACCCCAATCCTGCTGCAGCATCCTCAGAGCCCTTCCCATTCTTGCATACTGCCATGATGTCCTCTGCTCCAGACCTAACCTCTTGGTGCCACAAAACCTCTGGCAGCTGTTGGAACACCAGGCCATGTGAATCTTCCGATGTTCTCCAATCCCTTGGCAGCTGGGCTCTCTATCCCCTGCTTCTCCTTATCCCATTCACCCTCCCTTTTCAAGTGGCCTAGAAGAAAGTGGTGATATTTAACAGCACAAAGACAGACCTTATTCAGATCAGATTCTCTCCCCCACCTCCACCCCCCATTCTAAGAAGCAGGAATAATATTGGGTAGTTTATTTAGTTCAGCTTAACAGCTAGACAGTAAATGTCAATGCTGGCCTGATGTCAGCTCTTGTGCTCAGCTGTAGCTCCTCTGAAGCTTTTCCCTGAAGTGCGTATTTCGTGGCCTTAGCCCACCTGCTGTCATCGCACACTGCTGGATTCCCTCGACGCTGGAGAAATTGTCATTTCCACTCTCACTTTCGCATGTGGCATCAGAGCATGCAGATTAGAAGGAGTGGCACCAGGTGTGAACAAGGACTGGAAGAGCTGGTCATGAGCCAGCCACGGGGGAGCGGCTGGGGTGGTGGCTGACAGAAAGCTTCGGGTCAAAGGGTTTCCAGTAGTGGGGCAGTCACACCAACTCTGTTTCCACTGGATGACTGGTGCCTTAATGGAAATTCTTGGAGCGCTGGTGATGCCACATAAGTAGGTCTGTTCCTTTCTGTGTATGCACAAGCCTATTTTAAACAATAAGGGTCTAATAAGGGCCTAACAGTAAGAGAAGCCTATGAGAGAAGGAGGTGTCAGGAGACTTGGATTAAAATCCTGGACCCAACATGCTAGCTGTGTGACCCTGGGCAAGTCATCACACTTTTCTGATGGTTTCCTTGTCTGTAAGATAAAGATAATGATATTTATATTCTATAGCTCATGGGGCTGTTCTGTGAAAAAAAAAATGGCTTGTAAACTTGAAAGGTATACAATTTGTAAAGCTAAATTATTATTTGCCACTTGCCTCTTACACAAACTGGCTATGTGGGCCTGGCAGGCAAGTCCCTTAAACTCTCAATTCTCTAGGCAACTTTCTAAGACTATAATCTAAAGAGGAGATGCCAACTTGGATTTGTAGAGAGTTTCCTCAACCGAGAGTCCTCATATCAATGACATGCGTAGGCTGGTCCTTCCTCCAGTCCCTACCATCCCATTTCAATAGCTTTATCTAACACCTGCCCTATTAGTCTGGTGTGGCACTCATGTTGTTTAATGAGGACAGTATAGGCAGAATATAAATATATACATATATCTGTACGTATGTATCTGTATGTCTCTCTATATATGTATATACAAATATACACATGTGCACATATATATGCACACATGTGTATTACTAACTTTTAAAACTCTTTTAAATAACCTCTTTCAAAGTTTGACTAGGCCACCGATGAATCCATTTCATTAACTGTATACTTAGGTTGAGTTTATACAACGTGTAACATCTGGGTTTAAGGGAAAAATAAAAACCTCTCATTTCTGTAGTACTTGAAGGCTTACAAAATGCTTCCTTACAACACCCGGTGAAGTTGTTGGATAGTACAAATATTATTATCCCCATTTTAGAGATAAATAAACTAAGGTGTCAAGAAGTCACAGACTTTGCCAGTGGTTTCACAGCTACAGTAGAAAGCATGTGAAGCAGGAATCTAACCCAAAATTATTGACTGTGTATCCATTGTTCTGTTCACTATACCATACTGCCTTACATATAGACAGAGTTGTTGGCTGACTCTTTTGTCGGGTAATTTCGGGAGCACAAAGAAGGAACTCATGTCCCTATCTATGTGCCCCATCTATTCATTAAGGGTTGAATTTTCTAAGAAAAGGTTTATAGTCTTTCCTCCTTTCCTCCTAAAATAAACTTATTTTTTATTTATTTTAAACATTCTTTTCTTTTAAATAAGACCTCAAGTAGAAACATAAATGAAGTCGATAATATATGGATTATGGCAGGTTCCACCATGCTGGAAAGACCTTGAGAACAGTCTTATGAAAAGATTTAATCCATTATCAAAGGACTATCTTAAGGACAGAGAGGTTCATCACCAGTAGATAGTACATTTTTTGATGAATTGTTTGGTTATATCAACCCATTTGCAAGGGATGTGGAGGAGATGGAGGGGAAAGGGATCTGGACCTACGATGGGAACTCCTATTAAATAAACTACCTCTACAAATGCCAATTGGCAACTGTTCTGCAACTTTCTATCTCAGACATCTGATGGCACTTAGAGGTTAAGTTGTTTGCCCGTGGTCATACAGCCAGTATATATCACTGAAACCCATGGAACAAATGAAAATATAAAATGGCCCCCGTCTTCATCATACTCCTGCTTCGGCATTGATGGTGGCAGAGGGTCAGAAAGGCAGCTAAAAGAGTATTAAGAATCACTCATCTTAACTCACAATATTCTTATTATTTATTTTAAACATTCCATTCTTTTAAATTTTTGAGTCCCAATTCTCAGCCTCCCTCCCACCTCCTCCCCCACCCACTGAGAAAGAAAGCAATATGATATCAATTATACATCATGCAAAACATATTTCCATATTAACCATTCCCCCCCCCAAAAAAAACCCAAGAAAAATAAAGTGAGAAAATTATACTTCAATTTGTGCTAAGAGTTCATCAGTTCTTTCTCTGGAGGTGGATAGCATTTTTTCATCATGAGTCTTTTCAAATTGTCTTGGATCACTATATTGAACAGTAGCCAAGTATTTCACCCAGTTGATCATCATTACAATATTGCTGTCACTCTGTGCAATGATCTCCTGGTTCTTCTCCCTTCACTTTATATCAGTTTATACAGGTCTTGTCATGTTTCTATGAAACCACTACCTCCCTCATTTCCCACTGCATAATAATCACAATTATATGCCACAACTTCTTCAGCCATTCCCTAATTGATGGACATCCCCTTGGTGCCTAAATTCTTTACCACCACAGAAAGAGCTGCTATGATTATTTTTGTAAATATAGGTCTTTATCTTTTTTCTTTGATCTCTCTGGGATCCAGACCTAGTTGTGGTATTTCTAGGTCAAAGGGTATGCACAGTTTTATATCCTTATTGTCCTTTGGGCTTAGTTCTAAATCATTCTCCAGAATGGTTGTACCAGTTCACTACTCCACCAACAACTAACTCATTAGTGTACATATTTTTCCCTCATCTCCTCCAGAATTTGTCGTTTCTGCTGAGTGTGAGACCATACCTCCGATTTGTTTTAATTTGCTTTTCTCTATGCAGTAATGATTTAGAGAATTTTTTTTTCATATGACTATAGGGAGTTTTAGTGTCTTCTTCTGAAAATGGCCTATTTATATCTTTTAACCCTTTGTCAATTGGGAATGATGCTTATTTTTATAAATTTGACTCAGTTCAATATTCAGTATATATTTGAGAAATGAGGCCATTCTCAGAGAAATTTACTGTGAAGAATTTTGATACTACTTACTTTTCTATGGTACCTTTTAAAAAGATGTAATTTCCCTGATTTTTCCTTTTATATTAGGTCTATTTTTGCTTTAGCTTTGTCTGAGATCATGATTGCTACTTCTGCATTTCTTTAGATATTAGATATTAGATTATGCTCCAGCCCTTTATTTTAATTTATATATATATGTGCATATATATATACACTTGTATTTTAAGTGTTTCTTGTAAACAACTTATTATTGGATTCTGGTTTCTAATCCATTCTGCTATCTGTTTCTGTCTTATGGGTAAGCTCATTCAGTCATACTTACAGTTTTGATTACTATGTTTTCCTCTCTATCCCATTTTCTTCTATTTCTTCTTCCTCTCTCTCTTTTTATTCTGTCCCCTTCAAAAATGTATTTTGTTTCTAACCACTACCTCCCTTAATCTGTCCTCCATTTTAACATCATTGCCACTTTTCTTATTCCTTTCTCCTCCTATTTCGCTATTGGATAAGTTACATTTCTGTACAAAACTGTATATATATATATGTGTGTGTGTGTGTGTGTGTGTGTGTGTGTGTGTGTGTGTGTGTGTGTGTATATATATAATATTTGATATTTGTGTGTGATATATATATATACACACACTTATATTTTTCCCTCTTTGAAACAATTCCAATAAGAGTTTCAAGCATTGCCCACTCCTATCCCCCCATTTCCCCTCCACTGTAAAAGCTCTTCCTTACATGCCTCTTTTATGTGAGAAAAATTTCCCCATTCTACTTCTCCTTTCACTTTTCTCCTAGTACATCCCTCTTTCTGACTCTTTCATCCCTTTTTTGGAGATTATCCCAACATAATCAATTCACATCCATGTCTTTTGTTGACATAAACTCCTTTTAACTACCTTAATAGTGATAAAGTTCTTCAAAGTTTACACATATCATTTTCCCACATAGGAATGTAGTTTAACTTTATTGAGATCCTTATACTTACTCTTTCGTGTTTACTTTTTTATGCTTCTCTTGAGTCTTGTCTTTTAATGTCAGAATTTCTTTTCAGCTCTGGTAGTTTCATCAGAAATACTTAAAAGTCCTCTATTTAATTAAATATCCATTTTTCTCCCTGAAGGATTCTACTCAGTTTTGACTAGGTTATTCTTGGTTATAATCCCAGCTCCTTTGCCTTCCAGAGTATCATATTCCAAGCCTTCTGTTCCTTTAACTTAGCAGCCACAAAATCTTGTATGACCCTGACTGTGGATCAGCAAAATTTGAATTGTTTCTTTCTGGGCACTTAAAGTATTTTCTCTTTGACCTGGGAGCTCTGGAAATTGACTATAATATTCCTGGCAGTTTTTATTTTAGGATCTCTTTCAGGAGGTGATCACTGGATTTTCCAATTTCTATTTGGCCCTCTGGTTCTAGGACACTGAGGAAGTTTTCCTTGATAATTTCTTGAAACATGATGTCTAGTTTCTTTCTTTGATCATTGCTTTCAGGTTATCCAATAACTCTTAAGTTATATCTCCTTTATCTTTTTTCCAGGTCAGTTGTTTTTCACATGAGATATTTCATATTTTCTTCTATTTTGTCATTCTTTTGAATTTGTTTTGTTGTTTCTTATTGTCTCATGGAGTCATTAGCTTCTATTTGGCCAATTCTAATTTTTAAGCAACTCTTTTCTTCAGTGGCATTTTTTACTTCTTTTTCCATTTGACCAATTTTGTTTTTCAATGAGTTCTTTTATTCAGTTAATTTTTGTGCCATTTTTACCATCGGGCCAATTCTGTTTTCTTAAGGTGCTATTTTCTTCAGTATTTTCATGCCTTTTTTTTTTACTAAGCTGTTAATTCTCTCTTCATAATTTTCCTGCAGCACTCTCATTTCTTTTCCCAATTTTTCCTCTGCCACTTTTATCTTTAACTCTTCCAGGAATTCTTGTTAGGTTTGAATCCAATTAGCATTTTTCTTTGAAGCTTTGTTAGTAGCTGTTTTCACATTGTTATCTTCTTCTGAGTTTATGTCTTGGTCTTTCCTTCACCATTGTAGCTTTTTATAGTCAAGTTCTTTTTTTGTTATTTGCTAATTTTTTCAGATGAATTCTTGACTTTGAACTTTATGTTAAAGGTGGGCTCTGCTCAACTAGGGCTGAGAAGATCTCAAGCTTCAGGCTATTTCACGCTGCTGTTTTCAGAGCTAGTTCTGGGGGATCTGCAAGTTTTTGGTGCTTCTGAGGTGGTGTGATCCTGAGAGAGGTATGATCCCTGCCCTCCTCATCTTTGCTCTGGTCTTTACCCAGGAAGGGTCTCTGGTTCCCTGGATACAGTGAAATGATTCCCCCAAAGTCATAAAGCTAATTAGTGATAGAGGTAGGGCTAGGATCCAGGTTTTTGGACTTTCATTCAAGAAGCTATTCCAGCTTGCCTCTTTTCAGAGACGTTCAGAACTATTTCTAAATGCAACTTTCCTTCTAGTTGATTTACCCAGTCTTGTGATCAAAAGAACTAATAATGTAAGTCTCTTCCTGTTATGCCACAATATAAATGCATCACATTAATTAATTCCCAACAAAAAGATTATCCTAAACACTTCTAGGAATAGTTTCGCTGTTGTCTTGCTGGGGTATGGCCTCAGTTCTTTTTTCTAGTTATTTTCAATAGAAAAACAAGCAGGGATTTTCAATTTTTTTTAAAAAGAGGAATTTGGTGGCCAGGCAATTTTAGGGAAAGGAAGATTGATCCTATTTGGGACTAAGTTGTTCTGCATTATTTGGCACCAGTATTTCTGTTTTATACAAAGCCCCAGGTTCTTACTTGCAGTTAAATTTAGTCAACATTCTGTAATTGCAGCTCTCGTCTGTCTATTACACATAATTCCAACAAGATGCGCTCTTCACTTTCTCTTTTATTTGACTAAATGCCCAATTTTTAAGTCTTTAGGAAGGTCATGTATTTTGGCTCTTCACAAAATGCCCACATGACAATAATCTGAGCTCCTCCAAATTATAGTCTGTTGATCCTGTACTCGTTAATAGCTCCCATGGAGCAAATTACTTTATAGTGTATTTAACTAACTACCTCACATATGGAGAAAGACCAAGTGTCAAAGTTCCTCATAAAAAATGTTCCTACAAAAATAGTAAAGACACAGGAAACTGTGATTATAAACAAAGTAAGCAAACTGTTTGAAATTTACTCCCTTCTTTCCAAATGATACCCAAAGGCGAAGTCATCTACATTATGGATCAACAACCTGGTACACATTAGCTCTAAATAAGGAGACCCTTTTAAAGTAAATATGTATGAAGCCACAACCTTTTTTTTTTAATTTTTCTTGGCACTTCTTCTACTTTTGAGTATGGTCAAAAGGCACTTTAAAAAAAACAGTAATATATAGGCCTGGCTTTCTTTTTTTTACAAACTATAAATCCTAGGTTATAAAAGTTTGTAATAGAAATATCCATTACTATATGAGTGCAGCTGAATCAGAATGAATGGAAACATTTGTTTTGTTTAGTTTGCTGTGGTTTGTCTCTATACTCATGCGACAAAATGGAAGGAGAGCCTGCATATACCTGTGAAGAGGAATCCTTCTCTCTACAGGTTTAGGTACCTGAGAAGAAATATCATTTATCCTTGCTTAAGAGTAGAAGACACACACATACCTCCTTTGTTTCTGTCAACCCAATTAGGTAGGTAGAATCCAATCCTGGATGTTCTCCAAGGAACCTTGTGTATTTTGGATAGCAATGTAGAGTTTTTCAGCCAGTGGCTTTGTCAGGCACCAGGGATTGTGGATAGCAGTCTCCTTCAGGGATTTTCCTTGTAACCCCTGCACGTAGCATAGTGCCTAGCACATAGTAGGTATTTAATAAATAATTATTGACTGACCAGTTCAGGGAGAGTGATTTTCCTCTCATCTGATGAAGTGGAAAATAGAATAGAATTTTCTTGGGCACATTCAATGAGTAAAGAAAATTGTAATAGAAATGTAACTTTTTTAGCTCTCAAAAATAGTTTTCCTAAACTAAACTTATATATAATATTCTCACTTTAGCCTCAATATATGTTATAAAACTGCTGTGATGGTAGAATGTAATTATTGTTAAAGTAAATATTTAAATAATTCTTTGGTTAAATATGGTAAAGTTAAATTAATAGTTTTGAAATCTAGAAAAATCTGTATTTCAATACATAGCACACTTATAATTTTGTTTGTTGGGTATTCTCTTCACCAAGTTATTCCCTCTATAACTTAATAGTTTGCCTTTTAGAGTTATTTAGAAAAAAAATTTAATTAGCTTAACTGGTTTCCACTTAAATACGTTTAGTTATTCCTTCTCCTCCTCCTCCTCCTTCTCCTCCTCCTCCTTCTCCTCTTTCTCCTCCTATTCCTACTCCTTGTTCTCCTCCTCTTTTTCCTTCTCCTTCTTCCCTCTATCATCATCATCATCAACATGGTCATCATCATCATATGCTTTAAGGTTTACAAATCTTTTTACTACATTATCTCATTTGATTCTCACACCAACTCTGTGAGGTTCTATTTTTCCTCATTTATAGATGAGGAAATTGAGGCTGAGCAAGGTTGTGTAACTTGTCCAAGGTCATAGAATTAGTATCCAAGGCAGGATTTAAACCCAAGTCTTCTAGACTCCACGTCCAGTGGTCAATAACTGCCTTCAAGAGGAAGGGGAAAAGGAACAAACATTTATTAAGCATTATATGCCAGGTACTGTGCTAAATACTTTACAAATACTATTTCTTTTGATTTTTACAACAATCACAGGTAGATGAACTATTACCCCTATTTTACAGTTGAAGAAACTGAAGCAGACAGCTGTTAAGTGTCTTGTCCAAGGTTTTACATCTAGCAAGTATCCGAGGCTGGATATGAACTCACATCTTCCTGATTCCAGGCCCATCTCGCTATCTACTGCATCACCTGGTGCCCTAGGTACCTTCAAGAATCTGGGGTCATTTCTATACCACGATAACATATTAGATTAGACCTTTAGTGAAAGAGGAAAAATAAACATCAAAATAACATTCATTTATCTTTTTTTTAAAGCAGGAGATACTTCTTTTTATTACTTTCATGCAGGCTAGTAAAATGTGGCTTCTCCAATAAATAGCCAAAGATGACTGCTGATTTCATAAGGTGCCACCAAAGGACTAAAATAATTTTATCAACCCTAGTGTGCATCCAGGCTTGTGATTTCTATATTCATATGTGCATGATGTTATGCTTACTTTAGATGCATTTGTAAAATACATCTGAATTCTTCAGCACTGCCAAGTGTTTAGGAATGCAGTGATCTTTGGCAAGTAAAAGCTAACTTTGCAGCCTTCTGGAAAGCTGATTAGACCCAAAGGGTGACTGTTATGCCAGTTACACACATATTCAATGTCTCTTTTAAAAATGGATCCCCATATCTCACTTATGCTGGAAGGGCAGATTTCCCCAAGATAATCCTAAGTGGTAAAAGAAGCAGTTAAAGAAGGAGTCCAGGGTAATTTTAGTGAACTTGCATTTCTGACCCTCATAAGTGTACATTTCCACTCCTGAGGGAGCCTTCTCCCATTGGTGAGTTCTTCCCAAAAATTACGTGATATTTTCCTTCATTAGAATCTTGAGGTCAAGGATTTTCTTCTTTTTTGCTTTTTTCCCTTTTTTGTATTCTTAGTTGTTAGTACAGTGAGTGGTAGTTCATAAGTGCTTAATAAATGCTTATTGACAGACTAGACTTATTTACTGTATGGGAGGGGCACCAATATATTCCGTTGGCTAAGAATTACAAAGAACAGAAGGCACACAGCTTGTGGAGTGCTGCAGATGATGTCTTACTGGCCAGGGGAGTAACCATGATGGGAACCAGCAACAGGAGTAACTATTTCTGTCATTGTGGGCAGTTTTGTTCAGAGCATAACTATTAAGTGATAGAGATTGTACAAGCTGGGAGGTAGGGCCATATTATTATTATTATTATTATTATTGTTATTATTATCATTAGGCAATCACGGTTAAGTGACTTGCCCATGGTCACACAGCTAGTAAGTGTCTGAGGCAGATTTGAACTCAGGTTTTATGGACTTCGGGGCTGCTTCTCTATGCACTGCACTACCTAGGTGCCCAACCCTCCCCTCATTATTTTCTTTGAGCATTTTTGTGAGACATTTCTTTTTACCTGTAAATAAGTCATTTCATTTCTTGAAATTTGCAAACCATATTCCTACAAGGAATGTTGGTGACCAAACTACCCATGATTTCAGCTACTGAAGAACACAGATTATCTGAATAGAGATAACAAGGCAAGGAAGAGCAAAACCCTTAAAATGTGTCCAGAACTTTATGCCATGAAAAAGCCTCTGATACAAGTATGACCTGAGAAAAAAGATTCCATTTTCGCAATGAGAATGTGGAATCCTAGAAGCAAGGATGAGGGTGTGACAACAGCTTAACTTCTTTCAGGTTAGAAGGTCTCCTTAGAAACATTTAGCACAGATAAACTTTTTTTTAAGTAGAGGCAGATGCCTCAACTTTGGGGCGGGGAGGGAGAAAATGATGGGCATTCCTTGTGGCTTGAAAGTGTTTAGGCAACACAGTGCACAGTAGACCTGGAGACCTGAGTTCTTTTTTTTTCCCTTTTTTTAAATATATTTAGTTTTCAGCATCGATTTTCACAAGAGTTTGAATTACAAATTTTCTCCCCATTTCTACCCTCTCCCCCACTCCAAGATGGCATATATTCTGGTTGCCCTGTTCCCCAATCTGCTCTCAGTTCTGTCACCCACTCCCCTCCCATCCCCTTTTCCCTTCCTTTCTTGTAGGGCAAGATAAATTTCTACACCCTATTGCCTGTGTATCTTATTTTCTAGTTGCATGCAAAAAACTTTTTTTTTTGTTTTTGAACATCTGTTTTTAAAACTTTGAGTTCCAAATTCTCTCCCCTCTTCCCTTCCCACCCACCCTCCCCAAGAAGTCAAGCA